>VWZW01003066.1:0-150788 GCA_013397115.1 Edolisoma coerulescens | reverse complement strand
AAGTCATCAAGAGGATGGAACATCGAGTGATGACTCAGATGCAGATGATGTGGGTGATCGCTCTGATGGTCCTTCCACGAGCAGAGACTGAACATTGTTTATTTTTCTTTTTTAATGGAAAAAGGGTGAGATGTCGCCCTGCATTTTGCAGTTCTTCAGCTTGCAATCTCTGTGAATAATTTCTCACTCACTTTCTGTAAACATGCTCATGTTTTGCTAACCATGCCTGGATTGTTTTGTATTCCTTTGCTAGGCGGACTTTGTATGATAGACATTTCCATTGACCATTGAGATTGAGAGGAGGAAATCTTCATCCTCCAATCCACGGTGGTTTCTAAGAACATATAAAATAAACGACGGAGGGCAGAGGTCAGGCTTTTCTGGCCTCGCTGCCCTGGCTGCTTTTGACCTGACAAGCTGTGTCTTGTGTGCTTATTTCGTGTCCGAGAGAGCGACAGTTGCCGACTTGAAGGACTACAAGATCTGCATAAACACTTACAGACTACAGTTCCTGCCTATACTACATGTAAGAATTTTTTTTACATCCTTACAGACCTGAACTTTACCAGACTGAAAACTGTGGTAAAAACTTCAAAGCATAAGCCTGTGTTTGATGAGAACAATTTCAAATAAACTTCCTCAGGAGTATTTTCTTAATAAAAACAACAATTGCCTTAAAGCTCACTCTGGAATACAAGATATAATAAAAACCAGCAAACACAAAATAATGAATAGATGTGCCCATGCCATCACTGTGCTAATTCAACATTTCACTTTTATAAAGCTTTTTCTTCCAGTCTTTCTTCTGATAAATTTTTCCTATATAAAAATTGAATATTATTCAAAATTCTCCAGGTCAGGAACCTCAACTTTTGTCTGTCTGTAAAGCACTTTGAAAAGTTGTGGCTCCTGAAAAATAGAAAGAACCTAACAGTGATTTTTACGTTCTTATTTATTGAGCTATTTTTTCCTCAACATATTATTGTTTCACATTAGTGTAACAAAAATGTTGGAAGTAAACTCCAAATGTATTCCTGTTTGACTTCAATTGGTTTCTTAAAAAGAATAATACTGAATTTTACTGTTGTACATGAAATATTTCTTTTTATAACTTTATTTTGGTAACTGAAAAATTTTTACAGTTCAATGCTTTTAATTGCCAGAAAAGCAAAATCCACGTGTTCTTTATCTGACCGGTTTGAAAGCTGTCTGACAGAATTTTATTACTATGTCATATGCCCCTGAAAATGGACATGCTGACAAAACATAAACTGGAGCAGTGTAACTGACACTGAAATAATATATCTATCCATTTATTTATTAGTGTCATGTCTATATTTTTCTACTTAATTTTTAGTTATACTTTCCATTTACTTGGAGATATAAATTGCTAATTTTGGTGGATAAAATACTAGCAGAACTCAGAAGGTGATTAAATAATATAAATATTCAGAATTTTTATTAAGATGCCAAATACAACAAATAGCTACCCAGCTTTCTTTGATCTTGGTCTGCAGAGGAGACATTAAAAAAAATATTCCGTCACTTATTATTTCAGTTTTCTTATATGGATCTCTAAGAAATCAAATCATAAAATAAAAGTCTGGAAGTGCACCTAGTAGCATAATATGCTCCTGTCACCCCTTATTAATAAGAAAAAAATTAAACAGTAATTTATGTATACTCTTTCACCTCTTTATTCATAGTCATCTTGTTGTCCTTAAGATTTCTTGTAGAGCAACTTGTGCAAACTTTCTTGTTTTCCAGGTGTTTTTCAGTATACCCTTTCCTAAAAAAAAACTTAAAAATTCTCCAACTGAACAAACAGAATATTGGAAAAGATTCTGGTCTGCTATCAAGGACAGGACATTCTTTTCTATTAATATGTTACCTGTACCATTCTTACATGAGTAAACATTGTATTCAGGTGCAGACTTTGTGTTTCATTGTAAAATTCCAAAAGCATAAAAAAAGGCATGAAATAATAAAAAATTATATACTGTTATAATTATATAGCAAATATTGTGGAAGATTTAATATTGAGTTGACATAACTTTATATTTTATATTAAATATTAAATTATTTTTGGATAATATATAAATGAGAAGTTCATGTCAAGGGCTTTCTTTTTTCTTAGAATAGAGTTGAATTCCAGTCATAAATTACTTACTAGTCCTTGACTGGGATTCTTGTACCTTTGATAACAGAGATGGCTGCCAGAAGTTGTTATGAAAAGTCTTCAGCATTGACATTGTTATTATCCCTTCTATCATATTTACATGACTTTTTAAAACCTTACTACACTGCTATAAACAGTCTTATCTAAAGTCTATTTTCTTAAATTCAGTATAACACAACACATTTTTACCTGTCGATTTAAAAGCATATTACATTAGTGATGGGGGAAAAAGCTTGAAGCACACCACAGAAGTTATACTAAGAATCATATCCTGTACTGTAGGTAATTTACTTTCCAAAAACATTACTCACAACTTCAAGGTGTTAAGGACACGTAGTATCATGTTTTCATGATGCTACATCATATAGCATCTTGTTGCAGTAGGGAAATGGGAGACAAGGGAGTTTTTCAGACCTTAAAAGAATCTTCTGTATCATGAAAATTTTGCCTCAAGTGACAAGTTCAAGTGAGTAGCATCAGTAAACAGCAAAATAGAAGACATAAGTCAGACAAAAGGATCATATGTTATTTTGCTGGTCTATGCCATTGTCCCTAACCTGTCCTCTCTCTGCAGGACATCTCCAGCCTGTTCTGCAACATCTCCGGAGTATCTACCCAAGAGATCATACCTAACATTAATAAAGGAAAACTGTTACTTTTCCATGCTTTACATGCTAGCTGCTTTTTTCCCCAATCACTTTTTCTAACAAGTCAATACAGTCTACTAAGAAGGCCTGAAAACCAATCTTGTTCTCCATGTGAGACATGAGTTTTGACCAAAGGCTCAGAAGGTAATTACCTTCATAAGGTAATAAAGGCGTAGCCCTTCCTAACCACTGACATGTTTCTCAAAAATGTTCTCTCACATTCTACAACCTTTGACCATGCCAAGTGCAGTTTTTCCTATTTGTATCCTGCAGCAAAGCAGAATTTTCAAGTTCTATCTCTTTCATCAAGTAACTTCTGTTCACTTACTGCAATGGCTCTGCATTCCTTTTACCTCATAGTTAAACTGTCTTTACTTTTAAAGTCTATCAGATTGATGTCTACTGATTACAAGGTGTGTATTTTTGTCCATTTTCACTCTTTATCTGCATTTAAATTGTAAGGCCCTGAATGTAATCATAAACCTGAATTTTGTTCTGTTACCATGCTTATAGCAAGACGTGGCTTAATATATGGGCTAGGACTGCTGATGCTTTCAAAACCTCTTAAAGACTTTACACATTGACTTAGGACACAAAAAAATGAGATAAAACAAATAAATTACCAGAAAGACCTAAGTCTACAGGAAAATGTTTCCATTTACTTTTTTTCAGTGGAAAATCTATGATGCAACAGTAAACACTTTTATTTTAAGGTAAAAGGGGCACATGGTTAAACCACTCTGATAAGATCTGGATGATCCACACATTTGGAAGTGAAAAAGTTTTGTTCTTGTTCGTGTTCTTTTCCCTTATTTAGAATAAAGAATCATTTGGCCAAGAGAACCTACAAACTAATTATTTATTCAACAAGTTAACTGTATATGGAAATTCCCTAGAAATATACAGAGCAGCAGGGTTTTTTTAAGAAAGGTTGGATCAAAACATTCATATGGTGGAGCCCAGCTACCTTTGCAAAATAATCATTATTTACTACATTAAGGCTAGTCTCTCGGGATCAACTTAGCTTCAGAGAAAAGTCCTAATCTTTTTTCAATATTCTTCATTTAACACAAAAGGGCTTCTAACAGTACTGACTGTGTATCAGTTTAATAACAGTCTTTGCTTGTTTTCAAAAGAGGATCACTATAGCTAGGGAAAGAACTTATGAAATGCTGATGTCTTTTGTGCTAATGTAAAACAGAGTGCATGAAGTGATAAAAATATTAACATTCTGACATTTTTGTGCATCACATCCCTTAGTTTGGAAACTACACAATGAATAGTTGATCTTTGTCCACGGGATTCATCTTTGATGAGGAACTGAGCTCCAGTTTTGTGAACAGAACTCTTCCCACTGAAATATACAGGAAAATTCCCAACTTTAAAGAAGTTTAGGACACTCTTTCTCTCCTGGGTACAAATATTATTATTTTGTTAATGCTACAGTTACTGTTCTTGACTTAACGTGGCTGTGTTCCCCAACTGTGGACATGCTGTAAAAATCATTCCTTTATGTCTAACTGTATTTTCCTTATCAGTGTGTAGTGATTCCCTATTGAGTTCTTAGACCTCATTTATGTTTCTAGTATTCATAGGATCATCTTTAGATCAATAACAGGATGAATGGACCTTCTCAGGAATTTGATAATGCCGTTCAATTGTTACTTGCTCAAGGTTGTATTACACAACTTTTCATGAGAAGAGATGCTAACTTTAGGTGAGCTTTTTGTATACAACATATATAAAAAATAGGCCCCTAATTTTTCCATTTCGTGAGTAGATTGTCTTTTCTTCTAACACCTGCCAACAGAATTGTGCCCTTGGAAAATAGTTGGCCAGTCACATCCTGAGCTTTTAAACAAGGGTTTGTGTGCAGAAAGTCCAGACAGATGATCCTTCTCCTCTATTTGGCAGTTGTGAGGTAAAATACGGGGTGTGGTGGCTACCCAGTACAAAAAAAAGAAAGATAGATATATTGGAATGAGTACAGCAGAGGCTCACTGGCATGGCTGGGAGGTTGAGCACAGGGTGGACGTGGAATAGTTGAGGCAATTTTTCTGCTCAACAGAGGAAGAGAAGGTGAACAAGAAACCTTACTGTTGTCTGTAAATACCTGGTCAGAGGGTACACAGAGAATGGAGTCAGTTTGAAAGTGCAGAGCAAAGGGACAGAACACAACAGGTACAACAAACTTGAACAAAGGAAATCCAGATAAGGTAGAAGCATTGTTTCACTCTGCCATGATGGGGGATAAACACTGGAACAGGTGCTGAGAGAAACAATGTGGTTTCTGTCCTTCCAGGTGTTCAATACACCTGGATATGTTTCTGAGTCTTCTGATCAGATTATTTTTGCTTGACTTTGCAAGGGAGTAGTTGGACTGGTTGGCCTCTGGAGGTCCTTTCCAAATGAATTATTCTGTGTTCCTGACATTCTGTGTACTCATTTTTGGTATGCAAGAACAGCCTTGTGTCTACAGTTCTATAGTTAGCATTAATATTTTCTACCATTTGCTGTCACAATACTGTTAACATATCTATTTTTTTTTACATGTTTGTAGTGGGTGGGACTCTGAGTTAAATGAATTAAGAGATTACAGGCACCATTTTATATTACTGTCTTGATAAATTTATAATTAAAGGAGATTATAAAAGCTTCTGTCTTCTTTCTTAGACTTTTCAAGACAATAATGATACTCTTCTTCAAAGACTTCCAAAGGCAGTTTCCAAGTCTTTCTTCATATTTTGTTTACTTCTCTTTGAAAGCTCTTCAACTGAATTATTTTCTTTTCAAATTCTGCTTTATAGAATTTTATCAAAAAAAGAGAGAGCGCTCTTCCCTGTTGTTTATCATCAAGCAAGATAAATGCCAAACATGCTGCCTTAATACTAATGTGTTCAGTAAGACTTGGAGAGTTCTTTCAGAAAGCAGGCAAAAAGCCATTAAATTAGAAATGCCATTATCCCATGTGCCTGTATGTCAAATAATTAAAGCACTGCCAACTGTTAATAACTAGCAGCTGAATGAACTCTTGTTAATAGTTTGCTGGAAGCAAACAAAGACCAAGAAGAACTACATCACAGGTGTATAAGATGTCAGTGCGGGCTGAAAAGTGTACCCAGATTCTGTTTGACTGTGAAAGTCAGGGACCTAGCCAAGTATCAAAGCACTATGATTAATTTTCAAATGTTAGTAGTGTTTTAAACTGTCCCTTTGATTGGAGCTGTGCTTACATGTGCTATATATTCTAAACTACAGTCTGTGTAAGTAATTTCACAGAATCACAGAATCATGCAGAATCAGAGAATAACCTCGGTTGGAAGGCACCATAAAGGTCATCTAATTCCAATCCCCTTGCCTTGGCCAGGGACAGTTTTCACTAGACCAGGTTGTTCAGAGCTCCATCCTGGTCTTGAACACCTCCTGGCATGGGGTGTTCACAGCTTATTGGGCAATCTGTTCCAGTGCCTCAGCACCCTCAGAGTAAAGAATTTCTTCCTAACATCTAATCTAAACCTACTCTGCTTCACTTCAAAGCCATTCCCCCTTGTCCTGTTACTACCTGCTTTTGTAAAACGTCCTTCTGTCCATCTGTCTTGTAGGCTCTCTTCAGGCACTGGAAGGCAGTAATTAGGTCACCCCGAAGCTTTCTCTTTTCCAGGATGAACAAACTCAGCCTTTCTTTGTAGGACCAGTGCTCCGTCACTCTGACCATCTTGGTGACTTCCTCTGGACTTGCTTCAAAAGGTCGATGGCCTTCCTTTGCTTGGGACCCAAGAACTGGATGTAGCATTTCAGGTGAGGTCTCACAAGAGGGGCAGAATCATTTTCCTGAACCTGTGTTGCCTACACCGCTTTTGATGCAGCCCAGGACTTGGTTGGTTTTCTGGGTTTATTGAGATTGTTCCAGGTCCCTCTGGATGACATCTTGTCTTTCAGGTGTGGCAACTTACTTCCAAACAGTATATCAGATGCTAGGCTATTTCCCACAAGACAAAATCTCTCGTTAATATTGAAGAACTCCCAAAGATACAGAAAGACATAGCACTTAGCTTTCCTTGTATTAGCTACTACAATTTTAACAACATCTAACATGATTGTTGTTTTTTCCCCAGCAATACAGATATTGATTGGAACTTTCCAGAGCTTTTGACATGTTTGAAATTAAGTCTTCACTAGTCCTTTTATATGAACAACTTAGTCTTTTTTTAAATTATTTTTTTAACCAGTTAGTTCACATAATTTAGTGTGGGGGGTTTTTTTTAGGACTTTTTTTTTTTTTTGTGATTTTGGTTTTTGGGTCTTTTGAGGTTTTTTTTCTTAATAACATAATGTCTGGTGTAAAACCATTTTACACTATACCAGAAAGGAACTCCATCATGTTTTTTTTTTTTACTTTGAAACCCATTCACTCCATCCAGTTAAATAAATTCTTTGGGGCAAAAGCTGAAACAGTTTGCAACTCAAGAAAGATAACTTACTAGGGTTGTTTTATTTTTTTTCCTAAATCTTTAATTCCTAGCACTCTTCTTCTAAGCATTTCATCAAGTCAAATTGTAAATCACAAACTGTGAATATCTTCTCAGTTGCTCAAAGGCTACCCATTAGCAACAGAGCCAGCATAAAAGGGTATATTTCTTGCCACATAAAAGAAGTAAACTATCAAGTTACTTTTTAACTAGCAGTGATATTCAGAGAGGCAATCCTGTAAGGCATATGCTTAGAGAATGTGAAATTCAGGTCTTTAGACTGTTTTTTGCAGTTTCTTTCACTGTTATCATTAATTTTCCTTGCCTTTGATACTGAGGAATCACTGAAGCTGACATCAAAGCCATCTTTCTTGTCCCCTCAGGAGACTATACCAAAAACTGTGTATCATACTGGAAGGCAATAGGCATAGGTTCAGTGATATATTCACTGGGACAGTGGAAATATTTTAAATAAATATATGTCTAAAGGGAAATATAGGCAATTAAAAGAGTGAATTATGCATTTGAACATAAACTTTTCTTCACTAAAATAAATATGCTGCTCATGACTTTCAGGTGCAATTAAAATTCTATGTCTATGCTATTTAAGACTACCTATCCACAGACATCCTGATGAAAGCGTCCTTCGTTTGTACTGAACACTGCATTTCTATTAGTAGATCTTTGGTCTTTGCTGGTTTTGTTCCTTTTAATTTATCATATAGAGTGAAAGAGCCATTTAGCAGGTTTGATATTTGATATTTTCATTTAATTTGTTTTGGAATGCACCTTGAAAATTTCAGAATTTTCCAGAAAATGAAATTTAACTGAAAAGTAGCTATTTTTTTCTTTTTAATATGACATTTATCATAAAACATAATAAATACCAATTAAAAGTCAAAATGAAGGGTCATTACAAGACCTAGTATCAGATCATTTCATTTCCAAAAAGAACCCCAAAAAATTTTCTGTGACATATCTGAGTAAAATCACTACAACTTTTGTATTTATATATTTATTTTATGCCTGTATTTACCATTTTTCTCTCTAATAGGTTCACAGAAATAAGTATACTGAGACTTAGACTCTGTGAAATAAGTTATTAGTGATATTTGAAATAACATACTTAGGAGTCTTTTCCTATAAAGAACTATCTTCAAAGTAAATAAAAAGACATTTGCAGGAGATCATCTACCAGCACCCCTGGTTACCTGGAGAAGTTCCAGCTGATTGGAAATTGGCAAATATAATGCCCATCTACAAGAAGGGTCAGAAGAATGATCCAGGGAACTACAGCCTGTCAGCCTGACCTTGGTTCCAGGCAAGGTTACAGAAGAGATCATCCTGAGTGCCATTACATGGCACATGCAGGACCACCAGGGGATAGAGCCCAGCCAACATGGATTTATGAAAGGCAGGTACTGCTTGATCAACCTGATCTTCTATGACAGAGTGGCCTGCTTGGTGGATGAGGGCAAGGTTGTGGATGTGGTTTACCTGGACTTCAGTAAAGCATTTGACACGATCTCCCTCTTAGAAAAACTTCATGAGCGGACTCTTTGATGGTTAAAAAACTGGCTGGATGGACAGGCCCAGAGACTTGTGGAGAATGGAACTAAATCTAATTGACCACCAGTCTCTAGCGGTGCTCCCCAGGGCTGTTTGGGGCTGGTCATGTTTTTCATCTTTATTGATGATCTGGACATGGGCACCAACTGCAAGCTCAGTAAATTTGCAGATACTAAGTTGGGTGGGAGTGTTGGTCTGCTTGAGGGTAGGAAGGCTCTGTAGAGAGGCCTGGTCAAACTTGATCAATGGGCTAAGGACAACTGACAAATGCAGGAGGTTCAATAAGGCAAAGTGCTGGGTCCAGCACTTAGGTCACAGCAACTCTGTGAAAGGCTACAGGCTGGGGGAGGAGTGGTTTGAGAGTTGATCAGCAGAAAGGGACTTGCGAGTGCTGGTTGACAGCTCAATATAAGCCAGCAGTGTGGCCAGGGGGCCAAAAAGGTCAGTGGCATCTTGGCCTGTATCAATAATAGTGCAGTCAGCAGGACTAGGGAAGGGATCATTCCCCTGTACTTGGCATTGGTGATGCCACATCTCATGTACTGCGTTTGGTTCTGGTTTGGTTCTTCACTTTAAAAAGATATTGAGGTGTTGGAGTGCATCCAACGAAGGGCAACAAGGCTCATGAAAGGTGTAGAAAACTTGTCGTAGGAGGAGCATCTGAGAGAGATGGGTTTGTTTAGTCTCAAGAAGAGGAGGCTCAGGGGGAATCTCATCACTCTCTACAAGTACCTGAAAGAAGGTTGTAATGAGGTGGGGGTCAGTCTCTTCTACCATGTCTACAGTGAGTGGACCAGAAGAAATGGCCTTAAGATGAGACAGGGGAGATACAGATAAGATATTAGAAAAAAAAAAATACATAATTAGGGTGGTCAGGCATTGAAATAGGTTGCCCAGGGAGGTGGTGGAGTCCCCATCTCACTATCCCTGGAGGTGTTTAAGAGGTGTCTAGATCTGGTGCTGGGTAATATGTTTTAGTGGTTTAGAGGTTATAGTGGCAGTGCTGTGTTGACAGTTGAACTTAATGATCTTGAAGATCTCTTCCAACCTTGACTACTCTATGAGGTACATATGATGTTGTACCTTTTAAACAGTTAAACTGGGTTTAGTGTTTGGGTTTATTTTTTACTTCACCTTACTTCATAACAAAAATTAACCTTATGAAGAGATATTTACATGTAAAGCCAGGTCTGCTCATCATGATTTTTCATTATTGGTCTGTGTGTGCAATATTTTAGGTTAGCTGAATGTTAATATGCACTAATCCTGTTGCAGTTGGACCTGTCCAGTCTCGAGAAGAGATGACTGAGGGGGCCTCACTAATGTGTATAAGTGTCTGAAAGAACAATGCCAAGAGCTGGAGCCAGGCTCTTCTCAGTGACGACAAGCAACAGGACACGAGGCAATGGGCAGGAACTGATGCACAGGAAGTTACACCTGAATATGAGGAAGGACTTCTTTACTGTGCGGGTGACCAAGCACTGGAACAGATTGCCCAGAGAGGTTGTGAAGTCTCCATTACCGGAGATACTCAAGAACCATCTGGATGCAATCCTGTGCCATGTTGTCTGGGATGGTCCTGCTTGTGCAGAGAGCTTGGACCAGATGACCCACTGGGATTCTTTCCCACCTGATCATTTCTGTGATTCTGTGATTGCATATTTAAGAGGAAAAGGGTGGCTCTTTTCTTATGCTCTTAAACATACACTACCAACCATAGGCAAAGATGGGACATTGAGGCAGTTTTATTGAACACTTCTATTTTTCAGCTCTGTTCCAGTTCCATTAAACTTGCAAAACCTCTTTAAATGGCACTGCAGGGCTATTGAATTACATACTGTGAAAATTTATCTGGCAGTCAGTAATGTAAAGGTAGAATGATATTAGGATATTATAAGGTATAACTTTCCCTCCTGTAAGAGGACAGAGGAGCACTACAAACATGATGAAGATCAGAAGATAATAAAGTAAGACTTTTCTGAATATTAAAGCTGATAAATAAGGGCCAGGGACAGAATTAACAACAAAAGTATTTCTGTTCACAGATCATTATTTTTTAAGACATGTGGAAAAGGGCCATTCTCCCTTCTGTTTTATTTTGTCAATGATTTCTGTGGTTTAAAAAAAAAAAAAAGGTTATATAATGCAACAGGATTTTTTTTCTTGGATAATAGAATAGTATTTTTTCTAAAAAATTAAATGATTATCACTAGAAACACTAGCAGAAGTTACTTGTCTCTCCTCCTTCAGGCGACTTCCAGGAGTTCATACAATTTGGTGTGCCCTAAGGGAGTGATCTGAATGGTCTCTATGAATGATATGAAAATAACTGTAACTAACATTCGATTCCTCTTCCTGCTGTGTATTTAGTCTTTATTCAATTAGGCAGTTCCTGGGTATATTTTTAATATGATTTTGTAAATGTTGGAGAAAAAAATAATCTTTCAACACTCTTCCTGTGTTGATGGATTTCAGAATGCACTTCTGAATAGAATTTTTTTAATTTACAAAACTTGATGATTCTTCAATGTCCTTGACATACCTACATAGTGTCAGAATAGCAGAAACATATTTATTCAATTCAAAGAAAATAACACAGCCCTATAAGAGCTCTCTAAATTACATAGAGGCTTTCACTGCTTGCTGATGTGTTTAAGGTTCATCAATGCCATATTATCCCTTTAGGAATGCAATAATATTGCCCTTAGCTTGTTTTTGAACCAGACTATGTTTTCTCTCTCTCATATCTCTTTATAGTTTCAAGGATTAGGGCTATGTTGAATTATTTACATGTGGTACTCATCAAAGAGGTTGTTGAGATTTTTACATACTTATTCAGACGGCTACCTGACAAAGACAATTTGTTGACAGCATTGAGTTTTAATTCAATGTCAGTTCAGTGTTACCTATTAAAGTCAAATGTTAGCATAAGAAGTCAGGGGACAAAAAAGAAAAAAAAATGCATTAAATGAATGAAATATTGACGGAAAAAACAAAGCAAAAAAAGCAAAAGAAAAATTCGACATGTATTAGCATTGATTTCCATTCTTTACTGCATATTTAACTTGATTATTGATACAATTTATTTTTGGGAATCAAAAATTGTACTAAAATGAACACCTACTTACCACCATTCCTCTTGTCTTATTTTTACCAATAATTATGAGTCACTGAGAATGAAAACACATATGCTAATAAAATTTGTTGCAACTATTAGTTATAATATTGGGAAGCTTTGAAAAACATGTTGAGATCTATATGTTATCATTTATGTGCACGACTCCTCTTGATTACAGAATGCACATTTCTTTGAAAACTTGGCAATACTACCAGTACAAATGAAGGTACAGACCTTTGTGTGCTTTCAAATTCTGTATGTGAAGGTATTTCAAGTGTTGCAAGTGGATTGTACTCATTTGCAAGTTACCTTCTCCTCCAGAAAATGTCTCTGGAGTTACTGTAAGATATTGTGTCAACAGAGTTAATCATCATATTGTAATTAAACTTAAAGGCAGATGTTTAGATTAATTAAATACAGTATATTATAACTAGACACCAAGCTTATGAGTAGTTTGTTTTTCACAGAAGCGTTGTTACAGGTTCACAGTTGTCCACTTGCTCTTTTCTGGACACTAGTTATTAACAGATTTCCTAGGGAGCTTAAGATTTAGAGTCTCTAAAATTCTGACCCCACTTTTCTGAGCTTGAAGTTATAGACTAAAGAAAAATCATTCCTTCAGAAAGGGTTTCATTGGAAAATACTGTATTATCATCTGGAGAGACCTGGAGGCAGAGCATGAAAACACTTTATTTCCAGCAGGCATCATGATGGACAGACTGCTCTTTTCTGCCTCTCAGCAAAGTTGAATGTAAAGAGCAAGTTTTCTATCCCTTCCTTCTATTTTCAGTCCATTACTTTCTCACAGAATTCTGAATAATGCCAAGAGAATGGAAATCAGACACCAAGGTGTTTTAGTTTTGCAGTGAGTTCTCTGCCATTCAAGATTCACAAAGAAATATTCCTTCTGCTTATTTTTATTTTGGTATTATTAAATTCTTGCCTGTATTCCTACCAAGGATACCCAGAGTAGGCTTACTTTGCTAGGTACTGGTTTTTTAGGATTCCTTCCATTGCACGTTGAATGCAAGCAGCTACTTCCTCTCCTTGAAACAGTCCACTTGCTAGATCCTTGTGAAAAAGGTGGAGCCACGGACTCCCAAACCTTTTTTCAAATAAAATCATGATGGAATATGCCTTCCCCATAGCAAGTAATGCAAAGTGGTTAGTGTAGGTAGAGAAGGAAATTTTTTAGTCCCAGATTGTATGAGGAAGTAAAGAGGGAATTGGTACATGGAAAAAGCAGGCAGCCACAGACAACAGGTGTGCATTATCCCTGGAAGTGGTTCAGGGATCTTATGAACAATGACATCTAACTTGTGACTGCCAAATGGTCTCAGATAGGACCAATGTTCAGCCCAAAAGCTGGATATTTTGAGTATGAGATGAGCAAAGTCTTAGGTAACAAATAAATTTTGAGGCAAAAAACCTGACCTATGAAACAAAATAAAAGTTGCATCACTCTGTTGTTTGGTTTGTTGTTTTTTTTTTTTTTTTATTCCCCTACAGGATAAAACTAGTATATTAGTATAATACTAATCTTCTATGGAGAAAGGAGAGGCAGAAAGAAATGTAAATATGGGCACAAAGGGGCAGTGGTAAAAGTGAAGGAAGATGGTCTTTAGGGCTCATCAAGGAGAAAGAAGAAGAAATTTTGTGTTTGTTTCTTTGGGGTTTTTTTGGTAGAAATTTGTTTTTTCCTTTCATTCCCTTTCTTCAGGAAAACTGTTAGTTTCTCTAATACAACTGAGAAAGTATTGGTCTTTTTAGGGGGATGAAAAAATAAAATGAATTCTAGAGGAGGGAGAAATAAAAATGTTATAATGAACTGCATTCAATGCATTCCATAGGTAAATATTAGAAATCTACGAAACATCGAATATGTAAATTTTATTATTATTATTTACTATTATTATTATATTGTCACTTAAATTTTGCTTTAATCATGCTGGAGTAGCAAGGAAGAGCTGCATTTTATAATAAAAAAATTGTGCCATCTGGACCTCATACAGACCTATGATTTTAATTGTCAAGAAACTGCAGTTAAAATACAAATGAAAAAAGTCAGATCTCAGAGAATGTTCTAGATTCTACAAAAAGTAAATAGTCATAAAATAAATTCATATTAGAAAAGTTTTCTGTTTAGTTGATCTTGCTTCTGGACTACCACTCATATGGGTTACAAATCATCTGAGAATATAAGCTTTTGTAATACAGTTTTTTATCTGCCTTGATGTTAAGAGGTTTTTCTACAAGGCCTTTAAAGTTTTGTTTTGGAAGAACAAACATTTTCAGCTCTAAGGAAGGTAAGTTCTACTAGCAGTTGTTTTGTCTCTCCCTAGTGGTACACTGCACAGAGTCCTTTAATTTTGCTTTTCTCTAGAGAATTTAATGCAGAAAACCCCCTGTATTTCACCAAAACAAAATATGGTATTTATTTTTAGATGAATAAGAAATGAAAGAGATGTAATACTAGTAGTATTTTTCCATTTTTCCTATTTTGTGTTCCTGATTGTTAAGTAAAAAACCAGAAATTAAAAAATGAAAAAAGTTATACGTGGAACTGATGTATCTGAGTTTTTCAGTTGCAATAGTTTACAAGTAGGCTGTTTTATTACAGTGACACACAATAAATTACATCTTTGGAATAATTTATTAATTCTCATTGTTCTTTGGACTGGAAAGTGGGCCTGTTAAAACCCTTTTACCTGGATTTAATCAGAAGGGAGAAAGATTTTGTAGGATCTGTGATCATTCACCTAAAGAAAACAAGTTACAGACAGCGCAGAAATTAATGTTCTTATTTGACCTTTTTTTGCAGAAAGCAGATTGTTCTTCTCTGCAGATTTAGAACAGCAGTTCTTCATTTGTCATCACTGTGTCCTGACCCACATATTATTTAAAGAAAGATAATGTAATTAATCTAATTTTACCAATTTTTGGAAATTAGCAGTTTAATCTTCATAACCACTTGCTTCTGTGATGAAGGAATCCAAGTAAATTTTATTATATGATGAAATGTTTTGACATTTTCAAATCTGAGTATGCTTGTCCTAGGCTAGGGTCTGATCTTGATTATGCTTCTACAATCACGGAAGCAGTTTCACAGAAGCTTGTAATTTATAATGCCGTAACTGAGACACATTGTCCTAATTTGTCCTTTGTCACATGTGTTTATCAACATACTTGTTACTGTCAATTGTGTTTTCACTGTTCCCTGTCTCATTCTCTTTTTTTCTGATCATCTGGTATTGACTCCTGATTCCTTGGCTCAGATCCCATCTTTATTAAGCCTTGTCCAGTTGAGTGCAACATACTTATTCCTCTTTCTGGCAGACACACAAATGCCTCATTAGTCTTCTGATGATGTATTCCACTACTGCTAAAAGAATTTCATGCCTTAGAGTCATGGTACTTTGTTATCTGGCTTCCTTCTTATCTCTACTTCTTAGTTTAGTTCTTAGATGAATGTTTGCATCCAGAAATGTTATTTTACCAATTAAGTCATTCAATGAAACTGAATTTTTAGAATATGGGGTTCCTTTGTTGGTCTGCTCTTTATTGGAGTAATGATTTTGCATTTGAATAACAGCTTTGTAAAAGAGAATAGATGTTTTAGCACCTGTATATTGAAAACCATTAAAAACAAATACAGAGGGAGGCAATGATATTGCTGATTTGTGGAAGTCACTTTTTTTTTTTGCCTCTGCTTTTAGAGACTACAAAATATAAAATATTTTATTACACTTAGCACTCTGCAGTGTCCTTCTTGTTATCACCTCTGTGACTATGTAAGATGGTTAGTTTCTTGAGTTCTTTTCACTGCCATTGCTTCTAGAAGTATCTGTTACATCTTCAGCTTCCTTCTCTGCTTTTATGCTGTTGTGTCAATACAAAATGAGATGAATAGCTGTTACATTTTTTGAATTTGACATGGCCACATGCAATATCAGTGATATAAAGAATTAAAAACACAGGTCTTCATTTTCTAGCATTAGCCAGGGTCAAATCTAGAAACTGACCCCAACAAGCTTACATTCAGTAAAATGTGAAAGAAACTCTGTCTCCTCCATTCGACTCTGCAGTTTTGTTCATGGTGTGATTACTTTATATAATGTTATTGTTCCACTCTCTGATACTAATTTTGGTTGGATGGTAAGCAGTTTGAAAGTCTTTCTGCTTTCTAAGCATCCCTGAAGTACATTTGTTTTCACTTCATTTTTCATAGACATAAGTGCTAGGGGTTTCTCTGCTTTTAGTAGAATTCCTTCCATCAGGCCTGGATTGTCCCCACATGATCAATACTGATTTTATGCAGTGCTATCATACTATAAATCAAATGCTAAAGCTGTTTTTATTGGTAGGTTGGTTGGTGAGTTGGTCGGTGGGGTTTTTTTGAGCCATGTGTTTCTTTTTTTTTTTTTTGGTACATATAATTTCCACCAAATAAAATAATCTTTCAGTAGAGTATAATTCAGTGTGATTCTTTTTCAGTTTCAGTATTAAAAATACTTGCAATTAACTTTGAACATGATATTTATAAATAAATCAGAAAAAATTCTGTGCTCAGTTGGTGGAGTGGGTCAGGCTGGGATGGAGGTAACTTTCTTCATAACAGCCCAGGTGGTGCTTGATTCACATTTGTGGCTAAAACAGTGTTGATAACACACCAGTTATAATTTTAGCGATTGCTGAACAGTCTTTGCACACAATCATGGCCTCCTATCTGTTCCCCCTATCACAAGACAGTAGGAGGGGCATGAGCAAGCGTTTGTGAGGGGCCGGAAAGCTGTGAGGAGGCAGGACAGCTGGCCCAAACTGACCAAAGGCCTATTCCATATTATATGATATAGTGATGAACAATAAACGATCAAGGAAAAGAGGAGGAAAGGCAGACATCTGTGGTTAAGGCGTTTGTCTTCCCAAGCAATGGTTGATTCCACATGTTGAGGCCCTGCTTCCCAGGAAGTGCCTGGACATCTGTAGTGAATGCTTTTTTGCTTTTCTTGCATGAACAGCTTTTGCTTTCCCTGATCTTTTTTCCAATCCACAAACCTTCTCCTCTCCCGTCTCTTTTCTCCCCATTTGACAGAAAAGGGAAGAGAATATGACTCAGGGTAGGTTTTGGCTGCTGGCCGAGGTTAACCTACCACAATTATTTACCCAAACCTACTTGCTCTTGAAATTGGTTTAGAAATATGGGACAGTTATTTCCAAGACTTTTTATAGGAGACTAAAAAATATTTTGTCATCCCTACTTTTTATCTCTGTTGCTAGAAATGAACTAAAAAACAACTTTAAAAAGATGCAGTTCAACTTGCATGCTCCCTGGCTAAATTGTTGGTTTGCACTAAGTTGGAATGGGTTGGGGTAGTGAGGTGAGAGACAGATGGTGTGCTGTTCTTTTTGTATCTCAGTAAGAAAGACTTGACAACAAATGACTTCATGGTGGAGGGAGATTCAAACACTTGGGAGGTGCTTTCTTAACAGTACGAGGATTAGTGGATTGCAGGAAGTGGCAGGGTTGCACAAGAGGCCAACACATGCACATCTCCCACAGAAATATGCAGTCAGGGTACCTGCACTTGTGGATGAGGGGGTCAGCTGGTCATCTGGGGACGTGTGCCCATAATTCTCTCTGTGAATAAGGAGACGGATTCAATTGTTGGCTGTTTCTTGAACTTTCTTAGTGGCTAACATGATGGTTTATCTCTTGCATCCCTGATCCTGATCCTGATGTATAATTCACTCACTGCTGGTTAATCACATCATTAATAAACCAATAAATCACCCTGTGATTTCATTTAAACTAGTTTTTCTCTATGGTAGTTCACTACAGAAAGCTCTCAGATACGGGTACAAAGTCTTCTTGAGTTTCTTTGTTTTCCTCTGCTTTTTGCATATTGGATTTTAGTTAGTTCTTCTCTTTAGCATTTCTTCCTGTTCTGTATTGCATGCTCTAATATCTTGAACCAAATAATCCAATCAGACTTTATTCAAGTATAAAATGTATATATGATGTGAGCAAATATGCAATGAACAAACCCTCTTGTATTTGTTCTCCTTTTCCAAGAAGGTGTGAGATTTCCTGTCAGCTACCACCTACCTAACTTAGGGAGTTTGTTTTACTAATGCTGGTGCTTAATAACAATTCTTTCTTCCACAATGCACAAGATGATAACATAATGATGCCTAACACCTCCAATGCCCCAGATAAGACATAGTTTTCCTGTTGAGCAGTCTGTTTAATTCTGTCATAATCAAGATGTTACAATTGCTATCTATGTTATATAAAGCAGTGTGGTGAGGTAAGTATAAGGAGAAGGGGGGAGTGGGTTAAGTGGTTAGTATAACAGTTACTGAAAAATATCTTGCTTAATTTAGTGGACATATGCCTGGCAGAATTTTGTGCACACTTTGAGAACTACTTACCAAACTACAGAGTTAAAAAAAGTGAAGAAATAATAAAGGGGTTCTAATAAAGAAAGAATACAAAAGAAATTCGAGAAAAAGGAAGCAAAACGTAAGTATTACATCCAGGTAGAATCCACTGCTGAAGGTGACAATACAAGCCGTATTCCCATTTATGGCTGGGTCTGCTCACTTCATGAATCAATCCGTGTTGCCAGATGAGATGCTGATGTTGCAGAAGATGGTGAGAGTAGTACTTACAGTGGTACAGTTTTCCTTTGTACTTCAGTTATCCCAAATATTTTATTTTTTCTTTGTATCACTCTTTGAAGGAACCAAAACAGATTAAAGATTTGCCTCTTGTCATTATTTTATCCCTCATTTAGGCTTCCTTCTCTATGGATTTGTTTTGGTCCATTGATTTCCAATTCTTTTCTCCTTTGCTAGTAAAAGATGATCATAATGCAGTCCTTTGTGATGCTAGTGCATTTTTTAATGTGAAAGAATGCAGATGTTTTTGTCCTTCATTTCAGAAATGAATTTATACAAAAGGATGAAATTTGCCAAACTCTTAAAAGTAAAAGCCGTGATTCAAATGGTTCATAAGCAACTTAGTCATATTTCAAAATGTTACCCACAATAATTAAATTAGAAGGAATCTGTCATATACTAAGCATATTTCACAGAATCACAGAATATTCTGAGTTAGAAGGGACCTTTGTCTGACACTATATTAATTGGTAAAGATTAATGGACACAATCCTGTATTAAAAAGGGGAAGAATATTGCAACCTGGTGATAAATGGCCTGATGACTTTTTTTTTTTTTGTATTTGCAAAGACTTTGGTTATGTGGTTGTCTTTTCCTCTTTTGTGATTGAATTATACTGGAAAAAGAACCAGTCATTAGTATGTTTCATAGCCTATCTCCACAGTCTGACTCGTAGGTGATGTATGAGTACATTTGTCGCAGTAAAGAAAATTATTACAATGAAGTTTTTCTTTAATATTCCAAACATATTGTGATTTGGGTAATGCCAATCGACAGCAAGGCCCAGATCTGTAAAGTTAGATCTTCTGTCTGCTGGCTTGGCACGTTGCAAAATGTGATCTAATGTTTTCCACTTTTCTCTCTTAGTCATCTAGTATGATATTTGCAAATTGCTAAATGACTTAAAAGTAATTAAAATGTAAATTGGGAGAAGTACTATCTCTTATGGGGAAAACCAGATGACTACAGGGTAAGTGGGAGGTTTATTGTCTTTAGAGCTGTAATTTTTAAGAACTTTTATCAGTCAGCTCTTCTGGACAGAATAAGTTTTGCGATCAGTAGGGATGGCACTAAACACATCAAGGTGATAGAAGTCACTAAGGGAAATAAACTGTAAGTTCATTCTGTTATAATCCATATCTATCAGTTTCTGCATTAAAATTATAATATATATAATTTTCAGTTTGGTAATTTCATGGTTTATGTGATTCATGCTTGAATTAGTCTGAAGTTAGTCTACCAAACTGTAAAAAAAATTTTGCCAAGTTGAAAGGTGAATACAGAATAACTATAATGCATTGCTTATCTATTTAAAAATTAAAAGGAGACATACAGATTAATAAAAAAAAAAAACCTATCAGGATGCCTGCCTACAACTCTAAATGCCCTAAAATAATTAGATGATTTTAGGCTATGCCTGTATGAGAAAGTATAGTTGCACAAAAGGAATGGATGTGTAGGGTGCAATGGTTGGCATTGAAGGACTTGGGAGGACTTACTATGGACCAGATAAGGTATGTTTCAATGGGACTCCTCCAGCCGGCAAACTGAGTGCAGGAAACATGAGCCTAGGGTACCTCTTCTGACAAAGAAGCGATCAGGAGATTCACAGCAAAACCACAATGAGATGTGAGCTAGAGCTCTCTTGCAGCAACACCTCTGAGGTCCTAATAACCCCATAACAACATGAACAATTTTTTAGCCAGTTGCACATGTTTCTATGGCCTAGAGAGCCTTTTCTCAGGCTTTCACTAGCAAATATTTCTCAAGCTGTACTAGGAAACCCACAAGTACTGCCAGGAACAGACAAAGATGCTGGATGTCCCTGAAAGCCTTAGAGACCCTGTCAGATACTACTCAAATATGTGAAAGATCTTATCCATCATACAAGACTGCTGTCCTTGTCTGCTTTTGCAAAATCTGCTTCATTTTATAGCTATCATTGGGAGTTTGGGGAGTAATGGCATTGAAAATACTGCCAAGTTTGTAATTATGTTCATTCCACTGTTCGGTCTTCAGCTATGCAAAACTCCCAGGAGTCAGCCATATTTTAGAAAATGTTGGCTGGCATATGCTTGCTATTAGGTACAAGTGGATGCCAGTAAAATTACCTACATATCTGTTAGACATGTGTTTAAGGACCTTTCTTATTTGGAAATTCAGGGGGCTTAGAATAATTTTTGTGGAAATAAAATATAGTGACACTTGCCTGGTTTTATAAGTATTTACAAGAGCTTTTCTGAATTAGTGCTTTCAAATATGCCTTGACTGTGCTAATATAAAACTTAAAATTTCCATATGATTAATATGACATTTTTAGTAATCAAATAACCAGTCTGTTTGTGATGAGACTATAATTTACATATTTACATGTGTCCTTTTTTTGTCTGAGAATAACAGAATTTGTGTTTGGATAGCTCATCTACATAGTTCCACTTACTGAGTATTAAAAACTGAGAGAAAATAACTGCAACATTGTGTGAGGTTTTTTCTCATCAAAGCAATACATGAATGAATTATTTTTCTAAGACTTGAGACCCGAAAGCGACTTCCTATTTGATTGTTCTTAAAATAGTTTGAGACAAATCAATGGACTTTAGCCATGAACATGAGTCTAATAAAGTATGTGTGTGTGTGTGTGCCTGTAAGTAAATAACCAGGAAATAAAAATAAATGTCCAAAATACAGCTATTGCCAACAGTTATTATATAGTAGCCTAAAGTATGAAATTCTCAAAAATTTATGCATGTATTCAGCTCTTCATTGTTTTGCTCAAACCAGCTCATGACAGAATTTTAAATAACTAAAGGCAATTTTCTGAAATCGCTGTCTGGGAGGTGAGGTGAGAGTAAGGGCAGTGCACATATAACAAGTTAGCAGATATTTCCAGGTTTTCTTTCACAACATAATAATAGTAATTTATACCAGGCAGAATGAGTTTTAATTTAACATCTTTCAAGCTGCAGTACATGGAGTAGTTTGGATTAACGTTAGCAAATGTGGAGAGCTAATGCTCAGTTTCAGAGCATGCAGTAACTTTCTGTTTTATCAACATGCCAGACTGGAGCTTACAGCATATTTGGCATATTTACATATTCATAATACACTGTTACTGTGCAGATTCTACAATGTCACATTGGCACTACATGGTGAGAAAATGCAAAAACAAGTTAACATTATGGCAGTTTCTAATCTCCAATATTTTTCCAATTGTCTTTATTTACAGATGGCTTCTTAGGCCAACAGTTTGCACAATAACTAATCAAACTAATTTGTTGCTGGCTCAGAATGTAGTGCTTTGATTAGAAAGTTTACTTTCAGATCTATATTTCCCATATATAAGCTAAATTGTAGTGCAATTTGTAATTACTTGTTTCTCCACGCAGTTCAAGTTGGCAGAATCATGGATGAATACTCTAGAGAGAAAAGAAAAAAGGCTTAGGTTCAGTGCTTGGAATTTTGGAGTTAATCACTCCAGCAGAGGTACTGAAACCACAGATATATGAATGGCAAGATGCTTATTCCACAGCTGTAGCCTATAACTAAGCCAACCATATTCATTCCAGTTCACTTACAAAAGCAGAAGCCTCTCTGTGTCGTCATTGGGTCCCCATTTTTCGTTCAAGGAAATTAGCTGTTTCAAGATCCATTTTGTACTCAGATGTTTTTGCTCACTGAGGGAATGTTGTGATTTATTTAACTAATGCGTCAATGCCATCCTTTGATTTGTTTTCAGTCAGCACATGGTGAAATGTGCTGCTCTTCTTACACTTATTTAAAAGCACAGAGAAGAAGCACACATATACATATGTGCATGTTTACTTATGGTTGTATATACATGTATGTATACATATACATATACATATACATATACATATACATATACATATACATATACATATACATATACATATACATATATATATATTTCATGGAGTGTTTCAAGAGAAGAAAAGGCACAAGATCAGCATAATATCTTGCCTTCAAACAAATATGTTAATTTGAATTGCAATAGGTAAGACTGCTTGATCTTGAGAAGTGCAGAGCTTGGGAAAGCAGTATGTGCTCATACTCTGCTAAAGTACAACATATTTTGTTGAGAGGAAGCAATGGTCCTGGACTATGATTTATCTCCCTTTCACTCTGTCAGAGAGTTTGCTGCTTTCTTCTTTGTGTAAAGCATGCAAGAATATTTCCAATGGATAACTTCTTACTGATGAATGAAATATAAAAGAAGGCACAAATGTCATTAGTGTTGATAAATCTGCATTTGAGTGGACAAACATAATTCTCAGGTTCTATCAGCAATCACACAATTTTTACAGTATTAAACCTATCATTATTTATCCTTGCATTACTATGTGATTTAAAGTGAACACTTCTTGGAAGAATGAATATGTAGTTACTATTTTAAAGTATTAATTGCAGAAGAACCAAATGCCTTTCTTTCAGAGTATGATTCCTGCTTTTATTTCTTCCAAATGCAGAATATTAGGAGCAGAAAATGTTGCTGTTAATCCTCTTCTGATTTCAAAATTTATGTGACAGTGAATGCAATTAATCCATTTTCTCATTACTTTTCCTGAGAAAATATGCACAGGCATGAAAGAGAACAGCCTTGACTTGATAAAATAATATTTTAAACTCAGTTTATAAAACTTTAAAATAATGTTTCAGAATTTTAAAAAATCTATCAAGTGGCTTAAATTTTTCGTGCCTCTGTAGCTTTTCTCTTAATATAGCATTAAAGTAGCTCTGTCAGATTAAAAAAGGCAAATGTAGATGTCTGATTAATTCATGTTTATTTTGATCACATCATGTTACATCAGACCAGAACAACATAACACAAAGTGACAGAAATGCAACTTAATCTTAAACTATGCTATTCACTTACAGTCAGAAGTATGAACTTTTGGAATGAAAATCAAATTAATTGAAAGTTCATCATCCCCTTCCCTTCATCATCCTTTCCTTCTCTTTTCAAAGGTAAATAAAAATGTGGTGATGTTATTTGGAAAAACCTTCGTGGGAGAACCAAGTCACCCTGGAGAAAAGAGGCTGGACAGAAGAACAAGGGAAACTATAGGACATTACATTGCCATTTGTCAAAAAACACTTTGTGTGCCGCAAAAGGCTTCCTAAAGATGATTATATTAAGAGTAGCTAATCCTTGCTTTTGCTTTATATTTCCAGTCATTTTTAAAATGTAGAGTTTGATAGGAATGACCATCTGTGGCATTCAAAGCCCATTAATTTTATTGCAGATATAAGTATGTACCAATGACTTATGGAAGGTGACTGTGGCCCAAGTTAGGAAGACTGGCTTTTCAATTATTTTCAGATGTCTAAAGATGTGCCCTGATTAATTCCACCTTGCTGAAGCAAGTAAGTTTACAATAGTCAGGTAATTGAATCTATCATAATGGAAATAAATAGCAGCACCTGCATCCTGAGCTGTCCCAAGTCATGACCTGGATATGGTTCTTTTCCAAACAAGAAGTGATGGCTCCTGGAGCAGTGAGACACATCTCCTAGAGAGCTCAGGTAAGTGTCTAGAGTTAAGTAAACAACTCTAGAACTCTCTTGTGCTTAAGCCTTAAACACTACTGAACCTGTCTCAGGATTAGTTTCAATTATCCAGCCAGAAAAAGGCTGGCATGTATATGCCAGGTCCAGGATGCTCCCATTCTTCCAGAGTGGTTTGTAGTCACTTCCAAATTTTTCCTTCTTCTCTGTTTCTATCTTCACGTGTCACGAAGTCAGAGATATAAGAAGTGTATGCAGGTATGTGTGTGCTTTTCTGTCCTCAATTTGCAGCAGCCAATAATGTTTATAATAAAATAGGCTACAGAGAATTGCTTTGTTTGGTGCTGAGAAAGATCAGAGATTGATGGATACCATCTCACCAAAGAGTAAAGCTATATGCAGTGACTATTCTGTGTTATATGAAGTAATGTGTACACTATAGTGCTATTCTGGAAGTTCTTTCTCAATGGAAACATTCATTATTATCCAAGGCAAGCATTTGTCCTGTGAGTCACAGCCTGGACATGTAACGGAAACAGGCAAAATATCTGCTCTCTCAATTTTATCTTGTAATAGATAAAAATACACAATAGGTGTCACACAGATAAAGTTATTGGTTTAGTAACAATCTGTTCTTAATTCTGATGTATAGCGCTTGCAAAAGACACACAATAGTGTCTAGGTAATTTTTTGTAAAATAATGGGTTCCAGATCTGCATCCATTTCTTTTGACTGTAGTGAGAGTTAGAAAGCTACATTTCTGTGTA
Source organism: Edolisoma coerulescens (assembly GCA_013397115.1). NCBI lineage: Eukaryota > Metazoa > Chordata > Aves > Passeriformes > Campephagidae > Edolisoma > Edolisoma coerulescens. Next base: position 125,832 of record VWZW01003066.1, on the reverse strand, counting down.
CTGCCTTGAAAATTTAAGGGCAGATGTCATGCAGCAGCGAACAAACAAAGCTGTCACTGGCCTAAGGAGATTTGTCAATGCTGTGGTGTTGGTGACATATTTAAATAGCTGAAGGAACTAGCGCAGTCCTTTATTTCTGATATCGATTTGAAAAATTTGACTGTCTCACCTTTGCACATCTGCGCCTTTCCCCAATTAGTTTTTCATACTCAGATACTGCTTATAAATGTTCTTTTCCCTCCCTTGTAATATTTACATCAGGAGGTAGCACAGAAATAATTATTTTCTCACAGGCTTTTGATGACATTGCCTGTCAGGAATCATGCAGGCAGACTCCTTCACTCTTTTTCATTCTTAAATATGAATTACTGTAGATTGTCAAGCACTATTGTCCATTTATTCCAGAAGCCATGATCTCTGTGGATAACCTAGATATTTCTTAGATTTCATTAACATTCTTTGTGACTTTTTTTAGCAATACTATCAGCATTTAGCAATGCTTAAGGATTAATGATTAGCTGGAAGGTACCAAAGTACAAAGCATAGCTGAAAACCATTAGCTCCAGGTTCTTTTGCAAAACAAAGCAATTCCCATTCCTCATAAAAAATATTCAAAACCTCAAAACCACAACAGAATCTTGAGAGACAAAGCCAGTAAGTTTAAAATATTTTTTGATGTACAGCTCTTAAATTTGAAAAATTATAAAGATCTTGTGCACCATATACAAGTTTGATTAACATTCCATCCATCTTAAAAGGTCTTTCAAATATTATTTATTAATTCCTTTGCAACAGGCAGACATTAAATATATACTTCATGCATAAATACCATCTGGAAAAGACTGGGTAGAAATAAAGTAAAAAACAGCTGCTGTAAAAGAAACACAATGGAAGAAACTTAAATTTTGCTTACAATTTGTGTTTCCTTTTTTTTTTTTTTTATTGCAGCATATTCATGGGAACATCAGAACATTGAAAACCCACTGTGATAACATTTTAATGGGAAAAACCCAAGTCAGTTGAAAGGTAAGTATTCTGCTACTCTTATGTGACAAAGACAAACCAATTTATTTCCAAAAAGCATCTTTCATGTAAAGTACCTCAAAATTATCCATGCTGAAACATAAAATAATGAGATGGCATTCACAGGAGCAGCTTCAGTGGAATTTATAAAGACAACAGGCCAAAATAAATAAAATTGGACAAACTTGCTCACAACATGTACATAAATTTCCCAGTAACCCTGAAGATAAATTCAGATTTACACTGCGAATCCTTTTCCTTTAGCCCTGACTGAATAAAATTAAGAGTTTCAATGAATTTAAATTTAACTGGTGTTGTTTTTTCTTGTTTTGTATTGTTTACTTTATATGTATACACTCCTATTATCTCTTATTCTTTTCATTTGTTTTGGTTATAATAACATGACCATAGTGGTTTGACTATACCTAAGTAATTAAAGGGGAAAAAAAAATTCATATAATGCAACTGTTAATATGTTCTACCATATCTATTAAACAATGGGAATTATTAGTAGTGGCACATTTTTCAACTACTTACTCTTTCTGTAAACAGTTTGGAAGAAAAGTTTTGTTGTTCAAATCTTTATTTTATGAAAAGAGGGGATTGATTACCATGTGAGAAGACAGATATCTTTTGCCATCTATAAATCTGATCCAGCAGAGCATAGAAAGAAGTCATGTGACTTGGTGACCAGATGCACTTTGACTGACCTTCTATGTGCAAATGTCATGTCTGGTATTTCTTTACAATTTACGTTCTGTTTTAACAGCTAAACAAGGCAGACAAGCAATACTGACATCCTGTATATTCAGGAGGTACAACTGAGACCCAAAACATTTTGTGCATCTTCATTACATATTTCTAGCTGAAACTTAATTTCTAATAGTTTTTGAGTTATATAGACAAAAAATAAATTGTAAAATATTTAAGAATTTTCCTTGAATTTTTGAGAACTAAACATTTCTGTGAAAGCAGAAAGAAAGAAGATTCACTCTGCATCATATGGTCATGAGATGAACATCCTCTAAACTAACTTTCAGATCAATTTCAGATGCATTTTTCCAGCTTCACTTTAATTCTCTATTAGACATGATTTTCAGTCCCAAATGATTAGCTATTTCCATAACTGGTCAGTTTGTGAATATCTATAGAATAGATTACAATCATCTAGCTCATTGCTCATGTATTTTTTATAAGAAAGAACTATAATTTCTTGGCAAATAACACAAGCAGCCACTATTACAGGTCTTCTAATGGTAATGCTTGGCATCTGGCTTACATATTAAGTTATTTAATTTTGATGTACTTATAAAAAACTCTTACAACAAACTTGACTTTAATGCTAATTTATTTTGTTGTTGGGTTTCTTTTTTGTGTTTTGTTTTTAAATGGAAAAGGTCAACAGAATTGTAGAGGTGATGCTTGCAGCCGACTGAAGGATATTTTTTGCATTTATAATGGCTCCAACAACTGGTGAAATTAGACATCAGTATTTACCATATTACTATCTAGTAACTGGGCAGAAGGTGTGGAAATGTGTATGTTTGCAAGTACAATGAATCAGGTCATACCAGGTCATTTTATGTAGGAGATATAGCCTCATGAGTAAGAAGTAAAATTGCAAATAGAGAGTTATAAAATGAAGCTTAACTACATACTCAGATTATTTTGTCATGGAAGATCTGTGAGGGTAATGAAGTTGGACATCTATGACCACTTTAACCATCACTTATTTTCTTCCTTTTGTATTATAGCCAACATTAGGTTTAATTTTTAAAATAATCAATCCTAAAAAAAACTCCAAAAGATCCATTGCAATATATATTTGTGTTTATTGTGGCAAAATATGATTCATAGTGTCTGTTGTGAGTAACTCCTGCTGGATAAGCAGTATGGGGGACACTAAGAAAGTAAGAAACCCAAACAAGTGACAAAAATTCCTATGATCCCTCTGGTGACAAGCAAGCAGACATGTAGGAAGGACTCAAGGGCGTTAGTGAGAAGGATATTCGTCATAGGCACTAAGTTCTAAACCAAGAGCCAGTCTGGAGGAGAGACAGTCCTTTAAGTACAGAAAGGTCTGGGAGGTTGCTTTTTTACATACAGTTTTATCATCCACCTTAGCAGGTCTGTTCCACTAATAAAAAAAGCTTCAGTTTTGATTCTGTCTGTAATAAAAGCTTATCTTTGGAGTGTGTAAGATTTTCATGTGGTTTCTGTTATATTTGCTTTAAGCAATGTTAGGCTTACCTAGAAGCTCTGGCTGACTCAAGGTCTTATCAGAGGTGCATTTAACACTTTTTTTCAATTCAGAAATAGGCTTAAAAAAACCCACTTGGATATTGCTTTCCAAGGTTTTATAGACATTGGCTTGCCTCACCAAGTTGTGATGGTTTAGTTTAAATAAAAATAAAGTGCAGTTGGAAGTGTTTGGAATAGTTATGTATGAAAAAATACAACTGATACTCTGACATTGTGTCAAACTTTGCTGAAAAGAAGAAAATTTGAAAATCAAAATATTTAACTCAAACTACTTTTTTGTTCACTTCAAAGAAAGTGTTCAAGACTATATTTACACATATCAAAAAATGAAGCAAAACTGATCTTTTGCCTGAGATTGATCAGCTACTTGGTGCCAAATGCTGAGTTTTTGGTTTTCGGCTGCTGAACTTCCAAGTTAGTGTCTCAGCTGTAAGAAGTAAGTATTCACGCTTTTATATGAGCGTACGGCTACTTAGAAATAGCTATTGTTTAATTTTGGTGAAAGTTAGGTTTCTCTTGAAAAATCATATGTCAGAAACAATGCATTCTGGAATACCTGGTTACACATCAGATTTTCATCATTTTCCAGTTTGCCAGCATCAAAGGATTTCTGAAATGAGCTTTTTTACTCTCACTTTTTGTGCCCTAGTCACAAAGAAAATGGGTAAAGAAGATTGTGCCAGAATCCTGATTCCATGCACAACACTAGCATTTTTTTCTTCTTACAGATTTCAGAAGCATACTATTTATTTTATTTCAGATGTGCTCTTGTCATTGGTCAGAGTCTAATATTTTTAGCATGGGAACATTTTTTCAAATACATGTAAATCCAGTTTTTGAAAGCACTTCACTTTCCCCAAAGTTTTCTTTACTGGCAATCATTAGTTTAATATTCTACTCCAATGAAGTCGTCTAAAAAAATTACCCTTAGGAGTATAGCTCCCATTGTTTTCCTTTAAAAAGTGAAACCTTTTAAAGTTTTTTTAAAGTTAAATGGTTTTTAAAGTTTTCTCTGTTCCCATTGGTAATGTGTCCCTCATACCTCCTTCTCTTTCAGCAAGGTCAATGTCTTCTCTAAGGCTACTAGGACAGACTCAAAATCACATAGTATAATTCAGTAAAGCTTATGCTACGTGCTGTGAGCTTTTTTGTCCTCAATATGGTAGAGAGGATTTGACCAAGAGTTTGCTATCCACCTGCCTGTAAAACACAGAACTCACTGCGCTTCTGCAGCAGCTCACCAAGAATCCTGCTCATAAAATATCTTCATGACTTCAGAGTTTTGTACAAGTAAGGTGTCGATTGATAATCATAATGGTGGCACACAGCCCTGCAGCAGCTTAGAAAATGAATGTGCTCTATCAGTGAAACAGAAATGAATTAATGATGGGTTCTGGTTTGCTACAGAAGGTGCGAATAACTGTATTGATGCCAAACCCAGTGGTCTGTATTTACACAGTATACCTGAAGACTACTTTCCACAGCAGAAACATGCAAAATTAAAGGGCTTGGGGACGCCTTCAATCACAGCAGAATAGTTCTAGCTACCAGATAATCATTTTAATGTGTGACTTGATATGAAAAGCAATGCTCAAGTTTCCAACTCACTGTGAATCAAGTGACATACTGCATAAAATAAATATGCAATGGAGATAAAAAGTATATTTAACTTTATGTGGGCATGTATGGCTCATTGAATGCTTTCACACTTTTCATGTGATTTCTTTGAAAAAGCTATGAAATAGAGTCTATGAGGGAAAACCTTTTTATAATAAAGTATAAAAAAAATTACTGATGGATAGTAACTGACAACCAGATACTAAAATGAANAAAAAAAAAAAAAAGAGATCTATGTCTTTACTTAAGAAAAACAGTTAGATTCCCTAATGCTACTATAAGTCATAAATAAAATAAGTTTATTAATCTGATCTAGCAGAGACACGAATGAGCAAAGGTATTATTGTACCAAGTGTTTTCTCCCTAATATTTCAGCAATATCAAGGCAACTTTATCCAGGAAAATCTAGCATCATATTTTACCTACAACTAACAAATGGACACAGAATCTTGAACACTTTATGTACCGAAACAAACTGCATACTATTTTTCTGACTTAAATGAACATAAAAGCACATCTTTACTCTTAAACCCCTTTTTTTAGGTAATACTCTTTAACACTCCCCTTGAAAATTGCTTTCGGGTTGCAGTCACAGCACTGCTGCTGTTTTTTGACCATGATATTTTCTGCTCCTAGCAAGATAAGACACCTTTACAGTCTCATAAACAGCAGGTGTAAAGACAATTTATGGTGTGGGAAATTTGGAAAACTTTGATATGAAACATTTTTGATTTGTGTACTCCTAACATTAAACCAATATATTCTAAAATTGGAGTCTGATTCCCTACAGCATAACTGATGCTTCTTACATTAGGGGCTACTCTCACTATTTTAATATCTACACTTTTTTTTTTGTTTGTTTCTTAGTATAAATGAAATTCATCAATGCTTCCACTGCTTCTTGAATCTTGAAAATTCTTCTATTTTTGTTTGCACAGGCCAAAAGAGAAGCCTTTTTGACATGTTTGAAGTAATTTTGTCATGTTATTCCTGAAAAAGTAGCACATCATTTTCAGACAGCATTCAGTATTTGGTGCATGCAATAGAACAAACATCGACTTTGTGATTTTAAATGTTTTACTGCATATTTTTGATGGTATCTTATAATGCTTTCATTTAGGTTAAGATTTGGGATTTCAACTATTTCAGTTCACCTGTTCTCTTTGTTCCCACACAGTCTCCAGAGATCAATGCAAATACTTTGTTGAAGAGAATAATGCTTTTACTTTGATTAAGTGCTCACATTTCCATAGAGATGTTTTATTTAAGGTGGAATTTTCTTGGGTGTAGGATACTTCCTTAACAGCCTAATCTTTCCTCTCAGAAAATCTTTAGACCTTGAGAATGTGCTATTACCTCATCAAAATTGATTCTCATTTTCTATTAAAACAAATGCTTTAAACCGTGGTATTTAAAAGAAAACCTTTCATGAGTACCAGCACAGCAGTGACATATCGAAGGAAATGGCTTTCTTACTGAACTGGGTGTATTTTCTGAATTAGAACTTTCTTAGTATTTGACTGATTTATTGCATGTACTCAAATTATTTGTCAATTGTGTCTGTAATTCAGGTTTAATTTCTAACTTTAAAAACAGGTAAGCAAAAAAGAAGGAAGCACAAGTTGCTGAAGTTTCCTAGAAAAAAATTTATATCTGGGTATCCTGGGGCAATCAATTTTTATTTAATCTTTCTTATTTGTATTAATAAGTTTTCAATTAGACAGTTAATATTTCAATTACACTAATAAATTACTGGCTTTACACACCTGGTATTTCTGTTAAACTGATAAGGAGATTTTGGGTATAAGAACAACTACTCAAATATCTTGACATCAAATGTCTAGATGTCTTTTAATAGACCTTACTGGTTTGTTAATTGTATTTAGGTCATCAAGTACTTTGAAGTAGAAATACCAGTTTGTTTTAGCTCAGTTAAGGAAGAAACTAGCTACCAAAATGTACCACAGAATTTCAGAATCAGAAAATGTTTTGGGCTGGAAGAGACCATAAAGGTCATCTAGTTCCAGCCATGACAGGAACACCTTCTAATAGACCAGATTTCTCAAAACACCATCCAGCCTGGCCCTGAACACTTCCAGGGATGGGGCATCCACAACTTCTCTGGACAACCAATTCCAGTGCCTCAACACCTCATAGTGAAGAATTTCTTTCTAATATCTAGTCTAAATCTACCCTCTTTCAGTTTAGAACCATAACCCCTTTTCCTGTCACTACATGCTATTGTATAAAGTCCCTCTCAGTTTTTCCTTGCAGGCCCCCTTTAGGTACTGGAAGGCTGCTGTGTATCTCTTTGAAGGGATATAGAAAATCAGAAACAGAGGTACTTTTTTCTTCTAACAGACACCAAACTGAACACAGAGTTGAGTTAAAACTAGTTAATGTCCACAGATTAAATGACCCCGGTTTAGTCTTCAGGTCAATCTTTGTGACTTATCTTAAAACAACATAGTATTAAGAATATTGAATTTCAGTTGAAATGAAAGCATGAAAGAATACATAGAGAGAAACAATATATTTCTAATTCTTTTCTATGCATACTTTTCGCATGCTTACTTTTATTTGAGAATTTCTCTGAATCAGGGAAAGAAGTATAGCAAAAATTTATTCTGGAAATAGTCTGAAAGACTCTCATATCAACTAGCTAGTTAGGAAACACTCATTATCTCAAATTTAAATATAGATTCTTTCAAGTCCAGTGTAGCACTTATTAATTACCTGCATAAATACACATTTTTGTGTGTTTATATCAGATTGAAAAGAGTGATGTTTATTATATAACTGTTTACATTAGACTTATTGACCTGTGTACTCATATGAATTTACAACAAGGTTTAATTTCTTTTTTTTGTGTTGTGTTCTAAATAATTTCACTTAGAGCATAAGAGTGAAGTTTCTTTTCTTCCAGAAACACAGTTTAAATACATAGTGCTTGCAAAATATCTAAGAGAAAAGGGAAATTCCATTAAAAATAACTATAATAATGATTCTCACCACAATTTTTTTCTCTTAAATCCATATTAGTTTGCTAAGCTTAGTGGAAGAATCTGAAAATAGAAATGCCTAGATCTGTGTCCTGGAGATTATGAAATCCAAGCAGTTTTACATGAACTTTGTGGCCTCAGGTGGTGTAATCAAAACTTGCTTAGTATTCTACTGTTTTACTTCAGGTTATCTAAGATACTTAATTTTTCTGAATCAAACCAAGCCCAGGGAATAGCATCCTACATGCAAATAATAGCTGAGAACTTGGCTAAAGGTAAGAGGAATTGAAAGAAAGTCCACAATTAATTCTTCATCCACATTTTGTTACTCTATTTAGATAAGAGGTCACTTTATCTACTCACTGCGAGGAAAACTTAAACAAGCCAAATTTCTCCTATAATTGCAGTTTCATGGTCTGAACATGGTATCACTGAGACCAAGATCTTAGAAATTAGAAAAATGAATTTGACATTCATGTGGCAAGGAGATCTTTCTGCTGTACTAGAAAACATTTTTTTTTAAGAAAAAAAGAGATAGCAAAAGGCATAGCCTTTGTGCCTCAGGGCACAGACTCACCCTCAGCTGATGATTAGGAAGTGAGTCAGTTAATGCACCAACAGCGATAGAGACTATTCTCGCTGTTTCCACTGAAGCGAGTAGGCCTAATTTCTGGTGGGAATAAAATGCTGAACTAGAGAGATCTTTGGTCTGATTTTTTTATGGTGGCCCTGTAATTTCATAAAAGCCTTTTCCCATTGAGTTCTTAGATACAGTTTTAAAAGGTCATTTGTTAACTCTGTCTGCAAACATATAAGGGCACTTGAACCAGTGAAGCTCCAGTTCCATCCAGAAGCATTAAACCTTACTAGAGGCTTTTAAAATAATTAATAGTCTGAGTAAGTTCATTATCATTTAAGATCTATTTTAGCTACACATATTAATATTCTGTTTTTGTTGCAAGGCTATTTAGATACTGCCATTCATTGATAATAAGTCATTTATTCCTCATTAACTGTTAGAATGGATGTAGATACTCATTATAGCAAGACAACAGACTCATTTAACTGCACACAGTACTTGATTATACACACGAATACTGACTTGAATGCAAATTTCCTTCTAAATAAGTCTCATCTTGTTTGTTATTCTCACCATGGGATAAAGTATCTTATCTTATCTGCTGTACTTTTTTTTCTCTTTTTTAGTATCTGTCTTAAATGGCAAGGAAGAACATAATAAAGATTGATGATAATCTCAATTTGGGTAAACACTGGCACAAGAAATAAAGGTTTCCTCACGTAAACTGCTGTTCAGTTTTAAAAATGTTCTGTGAAATCATGTGTCCTTGTTTGACAGTGCTCCTAAAATCAGTTCAATCTTAAAATAGATGAGATTCAGATTTTGAAAATGTAAGGCTTTAACAAATACTCATTACACTGGTCATGGGCACAAGCTTTTGTTTTTTCCTGAAATACCGATACTCTGTGTCCCAGCTACAGAAATCAAAGGCCAATTTCTCCCTGTCAAATGGAAATAAATTTTATTCTCTGTCATCTTCTGCTCTACATTAAGTGTGGTGAAAGTGATGACTTTTTTTCTCTGTATATTTGTATTTTCTTTCCTTTTTCTTTTCAGTTTTACCTGTTTACATTTATTGAAAATCACTGTTTGTGTATGCAGAAGAACTGCAATCATCCGCTTCTGTTATTATTAAATATTTTGGCACATCTATGACTGGGGCATTGTAGAAGCCTTTTAGTAATGTAAGAAAATTACAGCTTAGGGACAAACTGAGGTTTTGTGTGATAGGTAGGTCAGGTCTACTGCTCTATCTCATGAAAGGAGCTATGACTCAGTAACACAACTGCGTTTTTTGATGCAAACAATATAAGATAAATTTGTGTTGTTTTTCCATGGCCTTACTCAAGGATTCTCCACTGCAAATATGTATATGCACACATTTTGAAAGGTATAGGCTCCTTCCCAGGTAGTGCACATAGGAACTTCTCTGTATGGTCAAAGATGTTTGCACTTTTTGAAGGTAAATAGCTCTCTTCTTAAATGCAAACAGTGGCTCTGGATATTCCTTCTTGAAATACAGAAGGTAGGTAACAGAACTGTCCAAAGCAGCTTAAAAACTGGAAGGAGAACAGAGTTATGTTTTAAAGAAGAAAAATAGCTTAATCAGGTCAGTTTTCCCAGTTTTGCTGTTTGGCTGATGGAAGGCCTTGCAGATAAATTATCAGCTGCCTAGAGCAATAGCTCTTTCCCACTCTGAACTGAGAAAATTGCATTAGTCTTTGCTACCAATTAACACTTCAACTTCAGAAATTCAGGGTTTTAGTGTGGGTAAGGTCTTTTTATATTTCTTTCTGCATACTGAGGTGACTCCATCGAATCTGGCATCATGTTATATGCATATCCAGACAATGCGATATCTACATGTGGTGTTGCATTGATATGTAATGTCACACATACATCATACATGTATAGTTTCCTATGATGTGTCTATACATGGTAACTTAAAAAAATAAGCTATTAAGCAATCATATTTTGCCTTTTCTTTCCCATTTGGGATTTATCAAAGTTGGACCATCTAGATTTTAAGAACAAAAGTCCCAAATAAACATTCTGAAAAGAAGACTTTTTCTTAGCATGAAATCTGTGTGGTCAAAACATAATTTTACACTGCCAAATCGCTCCACTGGAAAAAGTTCAACTAGCCTTATTGGAAACCTTTGAATAGGAAGGAGACAAGACATTCAGTATCTTGCAGGACTAAACTGTCCAAAGGTCTATGAAAAAAGCCAGTGAAGAATATGCTGTTTACAGGAAGTAATGCTGAAGTCTTCAAGTGCTCCTAATTTCCACCAGCTGAAATCAGTTTTTCTGATAATATACTCTCAAAAGGAAATCACATTAAAGACTCTTTCCATCAACATTTGGATTTTCTATTCTATTCTAGAATATTTCTATTGCACTTCCTTTCATGTCCTTAGAAGTTTTTATTTTCTAATGGCAATATATATTTTGGAGATTCTGTTACTGAGAAAAATATGTCAAATTAATGCATGTGTGAATAGATAATATGAAAGACTACAAATACTTTTGAATCAGGCACTGGAGAGCAAGAAATAGACAACATTATAAATTGTCATAGATTCCATGGCCTGAACATTTTTTTATACTATATCATGCTTCCAGAATTATGCAAATGCATGTTTTATTAGGTTAATTCACTTGATAATTTAGATGGTAAAAAAACTCTTTAAGAATATCTAATATTTAAAAATCCTACTTGTAATTAAACTATTACAAAAGTAATTTATTAAGTGGACTACAAAACTGAAATTCCTGTTATTCCACGCATCTCCAATAAAACACAGGAAACTATGTTTCATTATCCTAGTAAGCCATACTGAAACTTTCAATAAAGCAAGTGCTATTTATACTTTTCTTTAAAGTGCACAGTTTAATTGGCAAAATGTCAAGGCTGATTCAATCAGATTGGTGGCATGATCAGTGACAACATTCTTCAAGTATTCTGATTCACATTCGAAATTGAAGACATATGTTGTGGGAGAAGATGCCTTAACAATGAAAATATTGCTGGTTCAGACAGATGGTAAGTTTTTTAGTAAGGAAAATGAGAGCAAGAATATGACAGCTGAATAAAAGTTAAAACCTATTAAAACTGACAAGGTCAAAGACTGCATGGGACAAGAAGGAGGTGGATTTCAAAATAACTGTTAAAAATAATACTTCATAAAAGAAAAGTTTTCTCTCCATGATGAACTTCATCACGGAAAACATTTGCATTTTTTTTTCCTGGATGCATAACTGGTACGAAACAGGCACTGATGAGGAAAAAAAAGAGTCCCTGAAATTCATTCAAGGTTTAGCTCTTTTTAGCTTGCACATCAATACTGCTTTATGTTACTGGATTCTTTATTCAGAAGTACTCATTCAAGGCCAGGCTGTGTAGCCTGTATTCATATGAGTGAACATGTAAGTTCTTCTGCTATAGCCAATAAATTTGATTGCTTATTTATAGATTGGCAATACAGTATGGGATTCTCTGTTCCTTTCCAGTTCCATAAGGTGACTTTAAATCTTTGGTCATTATTTCATTTAAACTTCCTTTTTTTTTTTTTTTTTTAAATTTTAGCTGGTAAGTGTTCTTATTTTATCTCCTAGTTAAGATTATATGTCTATATATCTATACTTGATTAGGTACACTTAAATTTGATGCTAGGAATCAGTAGCACCTTTCAAATAATTCAAATTAGAAAGCTTAAAAGAAAAATAGGAGTTTGAAATGTAAAACATTAAAATTAAAACCATTTAAGAATGCCCACCTCTAAATGCCAGATTCCAATCATAATCTATAAATTAAACATCTTAGTCAGTGTTAGATAATCTCATAAAAAAGAAAAAAAAGGGATAGAGAAATAGATTAAATATTCTGACCTGTGATAAAATGGTATTATTTGTATGAAGACTAGTTTGAACATATCAGTCATTTTATTTACTTTACATCGTGATAATATTTCTTCTGCTGACAAGAAAAAATCCTCCTGTATCAAACATTAAAGAATAATATTTTATTTATGGCCATGCAGGTTTGAAATTATTCATCCTAAAATCACATTGAATCTTGAGAAAACCTTTAAAAAATAAACTAAATTTAGGAGATGCTGGTCATCCAACATTCAGCATCCAAAATTCTACTATTCCGGATTGGACAATATTTTCTTAGAACTGTAATGCTGATCCAGCCTTCTAAATAGATCCCATTAGTTCATTGACATTTATATCAGGCTTTTACTTTCTCCAATAAATACTTCCTGGGATATTTATTTTACCGAATAACTACCAATACTTGATATTATCTTTATTAGGTGAGTGCCATTAAAAGGACAGAGAAAGTTGCAAGATATTTATTGTAAAGAATTCTGTTTTCTTACTAGCACTGAGCAAAATTTCATTAAAGGTGCCTGCTGGATGACACTGCTGCTTTCCTGTGTATTGACCAAAAGCCTCTTTTAGTAATTCTTATAACAGAAATAAAACACACATACCTGGTTGTGGCACACTTGTAGGAATTCAGGACAAATCTATACAGCACCATCTCAACTCTTATTTACAGTTTTTCATATACAATACTTTGGAGTGCTTAAACTTGAAACAGACACTTCTCCTTCTGTAGTATGTTGTAAAACAATGCCATATCCCAACCCTTTTTAATAATGTTGCCTCTTACCTTTTACAGGAAGGGAAGAATATGCAGATGTATTATCCAGGCTTACATGGATGCGAGTATCAGAGCAGAATAGAACTGAGAAAGTCTTGAAATCTGCTTTGCTATTCAGCACTTTTTCATGACAGAGTCTCATTTCAGATGGTGTGTTAAGGACAGCTGATCTAGCATGTAGGGGTAACCTAAATACTAAGTCACCTAAAAATATTATTTCCACTTTTATTTGTGGTTATAAAAGATCAGAATATGCATTATCTCTTTCAGTCAGCCATAAATTCAACAGAATTCAGCATGAAAAATAACATCTATTTTCTACAAAAGAAAAGTGAAAACTATGCAAGGAAATAATTCAGAAACAAAGAAACTTCTGAGAAATTTCTCTTTTATTTTTGAAAGTATTTATGTGAGAAAGAATGATAGGCATCCATTTATCCTACCTCCATGAAACTTTGGGGTTTATGTATTCTGTAGTATGTAACAGCCCCATGCCAGAATCCTTCTGAAACAAGTTCTCATTACAAAAGAAATGATATCCTTTTTTCACTCTAGTCATCAAATGATTACTGCATGCAATATAGATGGGATTTCAGAATGCAGTATTGGACTTTCTCATAGCAAAAAAAGGCTTTTTTTTGCAACAGTAGAAGTATTTTTATGGTGTGGACAAAGCATTCCTTTCCTTTGTAAGATAACATCAAATTTCCATCCCTCAGGACTGATGTTTTTTTACTGAAAGCATAATTCCTTCTGATCCAATTGTGAATTCCAACTGTATTAAGACTGAGGGCTGGAAGTCTGACACATCTATCTAGAATTTTAATTAGATACAATTATGTGCTTAGACTTAAGCAAAGACCTAAACTCTTGTTCAGTTGGGATCTATGTCAGTACCTTGGCGGGAGTTCAAAAAATACAGCTGAAAGAAATTAATGAAAGAAGGGCTTTTTTAAGGTAATGACTTTACCTATGGCTTCAATGAGTGTACAGTCAAGCCCAATAACTGATGAAGTTTAACTTAAACATAGAATCAAATTTATATGGTCTCTTAGACAGCAATGTGAGATGAAGCATTGTCCTACTTGCATGCAAAAGACTCCTAGGCAATTCATGATATTAGAGCGACTAATTCCTCTTCAAAATTTTAGAAATATCTAGGGGTTTATATTTTTTTAACTGTAAAGAGATCAAAATTGAAAATCTAAAATTAAAAATGACATTTGAACTTTAAATTGTAAAATTGTTTGCTACTTATAAACAAATAAACATTTCATAGAAAATTAATTTCTTTTTAGTTCCGTGGTCCAAAGACACTTGAAAGAATACTTTCCTAATATCCAAATTAGGGCAATTAATTTTTCAGTATTTTAAAATTGTTATAGATTTTCTATTTCTTTATCAGAATTAAAATTAAATATTACTTATATGCTGGCTTAAACAAATAGACTTGCTTCCTTAGGAAAGCAAAATAAAGTTCATGAAGAAAGCAGTCACTAACTGGAATGAAACATTATGGTTAGCATTTAAACTGCAAGAGGAAGAATTCACACCCAACAACAGGTACCAACAAAATGGAAAAAAACCTCCTGCAACACAACTCTTTATCTGGTCTATTTTTTTGGGATCTCCATTTTTAATAATAAATGGGTTTTCTATTTTCCTTATATAAATTTAAGGCCCAATCTTCTATCTACATCACTTTGGTGCCTGTCCAGAGCTTCTCAGTGTCTTCCTCAGTGCATTTCTAGATCCGCTAAGACCTTTATTTGATAACTTAAAATATTCAATTTTTGCAAGTCTCCTTTACGTTAAGGTAGCCACAGCACAACACAACCAGTGTTCATATTTTAGTATGAACTTGCATTTCAGTTCTTTGTGCAATCTAATATTTTACTTGCAAATTCAGGTTTTGCACTTTGAGGAAATAGTGACATTTCTTTTTCAAATGAAGCTTAGATCACCCTGCATTCTAAATAGTCATAGAATAGTCATAGATTAATTAGAAGTGCTGTAGTTAGTAGAATAAATTAACAGTTGACCAAAACAGAAAAAGCAGAGATTAGAACCTAAATTATTTTATGATTTTTAGACTGGAGAAAAGGAGTTTGATGCAAAGATTCTCATCACATGATTGTTGCTTAAAGGAAAATTAAGTGGTCTGGGAAAATTAAGATCTACCAATTACGACATTTAGTTTTGAAATCATGTTGTTAGCTGGGGACACTGGGAGACTTAGATATAAAGTTATCGATTTTACTTGTTAATTACAAATGGCTGGAAAAGGAGAAGAGATGTGTGATTTCCCAAAAAAATGTTCTTTGATCTACATTTGGGCTCTTAGCAGCCAAGGAGGTGAATGAAAAATGGTGTAGAAACTATGCCCAGCAGAAATAATCAGTTCCTTCTTATTTAAAAGCCCTGTTATACTTACATGACAGGATCAGAAGTAATTTCACAATTTCATGGAAAACCTGAAATACAAATATGCCGTAAACACATTGGTGTGCCTCAGATTGTAATACTACTCATTAAATTTTTCAGTCACCTGAATGCATGGGGCCCTGATATTGTACCAAGATAAACAGCTGAATTCTCAGTGGATGAGATGTGATGAATGTCTTGAGAAGCATCGTGCCTCTATTAACCTCCAGGGTTCTGCAGTCGCACATTAATGCCAAACAGGTAGACTGTATTTGTAAAATCTCTTCTGGGATGTTTCTTCTTTGCCGTGCCTTACAACAAGGTACCAGCTCATATGATCTGGGAAGGAATGAATACCCAAATGAAACTCTAAACTATTTTTTTTGAGAAAAAAAGAGACCAGCCAAATACTATCCACAAGTTTATAGCCTCTGAATTCTAAAAATATCATAAACTAAGCATGTATTAGATAAACTGAGAAATTATTTACTTACAACGTGAAAACCAATTTTTAGATGTCTTTGCACTCTTATACAAGTGGCAAGTTCAAAATAAGGGACCGTCATGCCTCTGTTTCTCCTGTTTCTTCTTAAATGAAGAAGAGAGTATTCAAACCTCTCAGAAACTTCTGTTTTAAGCATTTCCCAGTTGTATTTCTGAGTCAAAGGAGAACTCTGCATCTAACACCATGGATGTGGAGAAGAACATTTTAAGCTACCAGGTCTGTAACTCCTCCTTCCATCCCTCCTCTGTATGTTCTTATGCAAAAGGCGTCTGTTCTTTATTTGCCACTCAGTAACATGGTTTGGTAACCAATTAACTCTTAGAAATTTAGTTTAAAATGAAAGATCATTTTTTGTTAAATTTTGCAGTGTAACCACTCTTACTTTCCAGAACATAGGGCAGTGATCCTAGAAAGATTTTTAATTTATTTCCTTTTTTAATCCTCATCCATTAGAAGAAAGGATATTTGCTCTTAAATCATGGGTAAAATTAAATAATGTAGTTAATCACCAAAAAGAAATTAAAATAAATTTAACACAAGAGTACTTATATGACAGGTTGAAGACTGATATATATATATCTCAATTAAAATTGACAACATTTTATTATCTAAAGAAAAAAAAATAAAAGCCTGTATAGATAATTGTCTATACCTCTAAATATTTTGGGAATATGTAAGTAGAAAAATAAATATGAGACTTCATTTAAGAAGGCTTCTATTACATAATATATATTAATGTGGCAAAGGAAATTATCTTTAAAAATATTAATTTAGAAAAGAAGTGGGGCTTCTTTGCATTGCCTGTCTTATGCTAGTTGGACTGTTTCTATGCAAATAAACTACATGTTTACTTCAGCTGGGCACCTAAAACTCAGTCTACATAAACTTGTTGAGCACTTATACAGCACAAGCAGCATAATTTATTTGGCAGCATCCTAATTAATTTGTATTTTACCACTTTAGAAGTGGGGTTGAAATGTATTTTATTTTTAATAAGCCTTATGTTCCTGAGATACAGCTTTGCTCTCACAGTTTTATATGACAAGCAGGATTACAGAGTAAAGAAGATAAATTAACTGTCCTACACAATGAAGTGGATTCTCTGCTTCCCTTAACTCTTATATGTAGTTATTTGATGGTGATTTTCAACTTCACTATTTAAATTAAAAAAATCTTAAATAAGAAGAGCTTTTAAATGCTGTACATCACTTATATGATAATTGCAATAATATTGTTGGTATCAGAAGTCTGTAAATATTTTTTACAGTCTACTAAAGTGTTTTGATGTGGCATTTATCAAACCAAGGAAAAGACAAGGGAAAAATAAGACGCACTACTGTAAATTAAAAGATAACAAAGCTAATAAAGTGGCACTGATTCATAATGTTTGTATACTTCTACACTCAACTACGGCTAGAATTTCATCATATTGACAAAAAATTTATTCCTTTGGTCTTTGACCTCCCCTCCCTTACCACAGAAAATTAGAGGTGAGCTAATCACAAACTCATTGGTTTATTTGAAATAGTGCACATGTAAATTCTAGTTGCTGGTATTCACAGCCTTCTTCATGCTTACAGCAGTTTCTGACAGAGCAGGAGGCAATCATATGAGTCAAATGTTCAGCCCGTGACAAAGAAAGTATTTTATCAACAACACATTATTACAAGTTGCAGATTTAGCACAAGTTTTGGAGGGACTGGAAATTTTCAGAGAGAATGGCCTGGCCTACTTTTGTTACTTAACTACTAAAAATTTTGGCTTGGATGTATTATTTGACCACATTAACTATTGAAAATATATTTTTATATTTATAGACGTATATATCAGAAAAGTTGTCTTTTTTATTTCTTTCCAATGGTCTATAGGATTTTTTCCCTGGTTTTATATATGAATATTTCGGTCAAGAGAGAAAACTAAAATGTATATAAGCATTTTTGGAATTGTATGGTAACAGCAAAGGTCAATGTAATTTTATAATTCATCAACTATTACAGATCTTGACTGCTGCTACTTTCATATGCAGATGTCTCTAAAACTCTTCTAAAATTGTGGTATTATATGGTCAAGGGTAACTTATCAAAGAAAGTTTTACATTTTCTAATAAATTAGAACATATGAATGTATGTCAGTAAGATAATACACACTATTTTTTTATAATTTTCATTTAGCCTTACTGATTATGAGGCCAAACCCAAGACTAAATCTGTGTCAATTTCCTTAGGCTCAGTGTTTTGCAATGGAGAACTTCTCAATGCAAGTAAAGCTCAAAAATCTGTAATCAAAAATGTATGGCGATTTTTAAGAAGTTTTTTGAAAGGCACATCTTATATTACAGTTGCATAACAGGAAAATAGTTAATGAAAATACATTTTGAAAATAAATTTAATATATTTTTAGACTGACAACTCAGCTATATGAATCAATCAAGTTGAATGACAACATAAATGCCATGCCAAGAATTCTATAATTAAGGTGATTTTTCATAGTAGTCTTGGAATTAAAGTGAAATCTGACAGTTTCTCTTTGGAGGAAATGGTAATGGAGATAGATCTGACCAGACTTTAATTGTGTATGGGTGCACTACTCTATTTTCTTAACGACTAATAGGTTTATTTTTTGACCAAAATAAAGGAACCCTATTAACAACCAGCATAAGCAAGTTGAGTAAGGTGAATATAAACCAAAATTCAGTCCAGATTTTTTCCTGTAATGGTTCAGACTAAAAGTGTAGCATATTCACACAAACTACATTATCAATACTCATACAAAGAGATCTTCCAGAAAAATCAGCAGCTCTAAACTTAAAGAAGAAAATAAGCCTATAAAATCTTAGAAAACTAAGGGATTTAAGTTGCTATCTAAATTACAACTTCAGCTCAGTCAGTTCTAATAATGCTTACTGCTTATACACTGACATTTGAAATGTTACAGAAATGAGTTGAATGTAAGACATTAAAAGTTGCCACAAGAATGAAACCTTTCAGATGTTTTAAACGTTTTCTTGCCTTATATTTGGTCAAACTGTATTGCAATACACTTTCTTGACTGACAGCTAAGTTGATTCTTACTATTATTTGTATTACCAAAATACTCTTAGAAGTCTATTAGAGGCCAGGATCTCTTTGCCAAATGTGAGCCAAGAAGACAGTCCCCATCCAAAGAATTTTCAAACTAAGTAGAAGACGAGACAACAGATGGACTGAGACAGATGGTTGCAGGCTATGAGTGGTAAAATAAAGCCCAAAGATGATACTAGGCAGTGGTTTTAAAACTCTGTAAGTTTAACGATTGTCAGATGCTTTGAAGATAGCATGGGAAAACAGAATTATAATTGGGGTTCTGAGAAATTGCAGTGAAAATCTAAAGATATCTATAGGGGCTTTTCCATAGGGTAAAATTAACATTTTTAATGTATAGGTATATGTCAATCTGTACAGCTAGATAAATACATATATCTATTCATGCATACATAGATAACTGAAAATCTTGTAAGTGATGATAACTTAAGTTCTATTTGGGCATAAGATTCTCCTCACTGAGGTGAGATAAAATGATAGATGAAAGGTAATTTAGACAAGAATCTGAAAAATATGGTTCAGGAAACAGCTAATTTACCAATGCTGAGATATCTTTATGTTATCTTATGGCATTGGGTTTGCATGGACAGATTTTGGCAGTGGAGAGAGCTATAAGGGCAGGCATCTGTGAGAAGTTGCCAGAAGGTTCCCCCATGTCCAGCAGAGCCAATGCCAAACAGCTCCAGGACAGAATCACTGCTGGCCCAGGACAAGCCAATCAGAAAAGGCCATAGCACCTCTGTGATAACATATTTAAGAAGGAAAAAAGAATTATAGTGCAGATGTAATTGAGCTCCAGTTGCAGAGGGAAGTGAGAGAGTGGCTTTGGTGGGTACCTGTTATCTATCCAGGGTCAACTGACCACTAAGCTAAATCTACTTTTCATTCTGAAGACGTATTCCCTCAGGTAAGATGGTATTTTTAACCCAAATAATATTTCTGTGAATAGCTTTACAATGTGTGTTCTTTTGAACAGTATCCCAGATGAATCAGCTCTGTGATGGATCTTACACTCTTCAGAATGAACACAGGTTATTGACAAAACTTAAGCTCCACATACCTTTGAGAGAAGTTTCAGGGTTTTGCAGCTATGAGGAACAAGCAAACAAACAAAATTCCTGCAGCCAGTGAGGCACTTTGAGCTCAGGTGGAATACTATTGGCTCACAGGTGGAAATTCTGCATTGTCTTACAGTGTGCCTTGACATGACCTTCTATTCGCAGTGACAAGCATTCATGGGAATAACATTTCCCTGATTCCCACACCAATTGACAAATGTAATTAATAATCTACTGGTGCTGAAGAGAAAACAAGCATTGACTCAGATACTAATAACTAAGGAGCTCACGTAACAACAAAAAGCTTAGTTTTACCATTTGAGTTATTTAAAAGAAGGAAACCACACTTTTTTCCCCCCCCAAACTTCTGTGATAGGCTTGAGTTACTTCATTTGGAACCAGTATCAAGAACCAAAGCACAACAAACTTCAGAAATTTTGTGGCAATATTAGTGGCAAATGGCTGGATGGGAAAGACTACATCAGTTTCCAGGGGGAATACGACAAGGAGAATAACAGGTGAAAGACTAGAGAAAATACAGTGGGCTTGAGCTCTGTACTTAAAAAGCAAAAATTAAAACAAAATACATGAAACATAAGATTTTGAGTTTGCATTATACTCGTGTCTGCAGACCTTTTGTTCTTATCAATACATAGTACTTGCTTGGAATGATTAGTAAAATAAATTCTGACCAGTAATAAGAGATCTTAAGAACTAAAGGCTGGATATTTGAATAAAAATGTGTGGCTCTCTATAAAAGCACCAAATTGCAAATTGTATTTGCAAATTGTATTAATAGTATTATTAAAAAAAAAAAAAACAAAGCAGAATTAACATAATAAATGTAAATTTTCAGTTTGTTATTTTTTATTATATTCTGATTTTTTTTTCTTTTGGCAATGCAGAGGAATGGTTTAACAAGCCGGCATTAGATCTTTAGCTTTTTTTTTTTGCCTCCTTTTTATCTAGCTTCATTATGAGGAAAAGGGCAAAGCAAAGAAAATCCGTGTAAAATTTGTAGCAACTCAGGTCCTCACCTTGTTCACTATATAAGGGTGAGTATCAAAATACAAGCAAAAAATATTACAAGTTTATGAGATTAAAAATAATATCTATGTAAAATTGCAATAATTTTCAAAATGTCAATTTTTTTTCTATTTCACATTGTAAATGCATCATTTTTTTTAATCCAGATGAAAAGAAAAAAGTCTTCAGTGATCTTCTAAATCCCAATTATTTCAATCGGTGTTAGACTAAAATATTTGTTATGTAATCATTTCTACATGATACAATTCTTTCTACATGAATGCCTCTTACTTTTCCTTATATTAGGCTATGTGTTTGAGTAAGGTGAAAATATCTAAACTTGATACAAAGAATAAAATTACTGTAAAAGGATATAAATCCCCTTCTAAAATAATTAATGTTAAAAAGTAGTCTGGTTTATTTGTATACTTTCAAGGTTTAGTGATTTGATGTTGCATTCTGGATCAAGTGAGTAATATTTGTAGTATCTTTGCCAAAAGAAAGGAGTGTATAATAGTACATTTTTCCTTAGGCATTAGTTATAGAATATCAATAACTTTGGGGGCTTCTTAGGGGATAACACATCTATTTTTTTTCCTCAATGTTTATATATAGATCTGGAATTCTCAGTATGGTTCATGACAGCTTTTTGAAGAAGCATTTTTGCAATGTCAAACACATTTCTTAGGAGGCAGACTATGTATGAAGACCAGTGTTTTCTTTAGTGGGAGGAATGTGTGAATGTGTGCAGGTATTTTAGGATTTCTCCCCAGGTTTTTTCAGTATCTAGTATTTGAAAGGCTTCAGATTAACTGATTTTTTAATAGCCTGACCAACTCTTAAAAAAAGGCTACTAAGTCAAATGTTTCATTTTTCAGTATTGGATTTCAGTCTTTGGAATCAGGAGGATTTGTTTCTATCTGTGTTCAGTCTGTTAAACTATATTCTCAGTGACAAGGATATCACAAAGGTAATATTTTCCTCTGATGTAAAAAAACAGCATTGATACATGCTTTAATATGTTTTGAGACAGACTATAGGAGAACAAATTGATTTTCTGGTGCATTTGTTATTCTCAAGACTCCTGAAATGATGCAGAGTGAGGAAAGATAATAGTTGTGTTTATTAAGTCAGGCTTTGCTACATTAGATTTCCTCAGATAATTAGTGCAGTTTTAAAAATAAAATGAGGGAAATAGTTCCCACAAAGAATCCAAAGGGTATACTCTCTACTAACTAAAAATAGCTCTAGAGAACCTTCTACTATGTGGAGTGTGGGGTCATTATTTTTTTTAATCTCATTTGATGTCTGATTTTCATGTTTGCTTCTCTTACGCTAATTCAGGTTATTTTTCTCAGAAAGTATGTTTTGGTCAATTTAACTATTAATTGATTCATAAATACATGATAAAATAGTTGATAGTTAGGTTTTTTCATTTATGCTTTTGAAAAAGTACTGTTACTCTTCACTCTTTTACTTCCTGTTGGGAAGAATGATATCTTTTGCATGTATTCACTTTAATCCAATTGTGCTAGGTTTTGAAACGATGATACTTCCTGTTCATCGTAAAATATCTTCTGTATTGGGTCTGGCTGAGATGGAGTTCATTTTCCCATAGCAGCCATGCACTGCTGCGAGATGAAGAGCAGGAGAGAGGGCTTCCACCCCTCCCCTCTGTAAATCACATAGTTAAAAATAACGACTAAAATCTACATTCATCACACAACCTTATCTCACATCAACAAAATCAACCAACCAAAACATAAAAATTCCCTCCACAAAAATCAAAATAACATCATCACAACAGCAAATGTAAGTGTACAATTTAAACATAATCTACCCATTGTCCCTTCACCACAAATAGAACAAAAATTCCCCATAATCATTCCACTCTCTAACATTGTTCAGTACTTGTTTTGCCCCTTACCTCTCATGATTACTATCTTTATCTCAAAATCCTCATGATTTCCCAGGTTTTGGCACCAAAAAACCTGTTGTGTGTTGTCCCTGGCTGAATTCCAGGCACTCACCAAAGCCTCTCTCTCACTCTCCTCCTCAGCTGGACAGGGGAGAGAAAATGTAACAACGGGTTCATGAGATGAAATAACGACCAGGAGAGATCACTCACCAAATACCATCACAGGTAAAAAAGACTCGAATTAGAAATATTAATTGAATGTATTGCTAACAAAACCAGAGCAGGATAATGAGAAGTAAAATCTTAAAAACACCATCTCCCCACCTCTTCCTCCTTCCCAGCTCTAGCTCCTCTCCCAACAGTGGTGCAGGGAGACAGGGAATGGGAGTTATGGTCAGCTTATCACACATTTTTTATGCCAGTGCTCAGGGAGAGGAGTCCTTCCCCTGCTCCAGCGTGGGGTCCCTCCTACAGGAGACAGTTCTCCATGAACCTCTCCAAAATGAGTCCATCCTGTGGGTAACAGCTCTTCACAGACTGCACCAATGTGGGTCACTCTTCCACAGGGTAGAGTCCTTCAAGCACAGCCTGCTCCAGTGTGGGTCCCCCATGGGGTCACAAAACAAGAAAACCTCTCCAGCGTGGGCTCCTCTCTCCAAGGGTCTGCAGGTCCCTGCCAGGAGCCTGCTCCAGCAGAGGCCTCCCACAGGGTCACAGCCTTCTCTCAATCACCCACCTGCTCCAGCATGGGTCTCTTCCAGGGTCTGCAGGTGGATCTCTGCACTCCCATTGACCTCCATGGGCTGCAGGGGCACAGCTGCCTCACCATGGTCTGCACCACGGGCTGCAGGGGAATGTCAGCTCCAGCATCTGGAGCACCTCCTCCCCTTCCTTCTGCACTGACCTTGGTGTCTGCAGAGTTGTCCCTCTCACATGTTCTCACCTTGCTCTTCTCTGAGTACAATTACATCTGCACAATATTTTTTTCTCCCTTCTTAAATATGTAATCACAGAGGCATTACCACCATTTCTGATTGTCTTGGTCTTGGCCAGTTGCAGATCTGTCCTGGAGCCGGCTGGCATTGGCTCTGCTGGACATGGGGGAAGCTTCTGGCAGCTTCTGAGAGAAGCTACCCCTGTAGTCCTCCCCATGACCAAAACCTGCCCATGCAAACCCAATATCCCTCTTTCATTTATTTTTTCCCACGAGAACTCCTCTGAACCTATATGCTCTCCTTACACAGTACACTATTATCATCTTAGCAACAAATGTGTACATTTGCAATATAAATAAGAAATTAATTGCAGCCATAAAGGAAAACAAATTACAGTGTTCCCAATTATTTTAGTTTATCAAATCCCAATGAAGATTAGAGGAATCCGTGCTCTTCCCACTTACAAAAAAAAAAAAATAAAATCATACTTCTTAAGAAGGCTGGGAATAACTGCTGTTATCTTTCACTATTCCTGTCGTGTAAACAGAACAAACATAGGACAATGTCATACAGTCAGCAATGAGAGAGTGTCTGACACCTACACAGCTTCTCATAAATATTATTACAGCCCACTACAGATACTTCGTTATATATTTTGCTCTCAGGAAAAAAGTAGCCAGAAATATCATGAACTATATTGATAATACTCGATTGGATGAAACAGTAATAAAAAGAAATACAGTAGAAGCAAGAGAAAAATATTTCAAACAATACATTCAAAGCCTAAATGAAGTTTGAACCTCCTATAAATGCAAAGAACAATGCTTTTCTGAATTTAAAAATATTAGATTGTTTTTAGTTTCTTCAATCAGAATGTAGTTGTTTAATTCTACATTATTCTGGGGACGTACAAGAGAATTTATTTGAATATTTTTTGAAGATGTGGGTTCAGAAATGCCAGAAGAAGATTGGTGCTCATTGAGCAGTAATTTAGGAAGAAATCTAAAGAAAGGGATGAGAACAGAGGATCTAGTTGATGATTGTTGGTTTTTCCTATGGGATTAAGCAGTCTTATCTCACAGTTCCCTCATTGGGTGTTAAGAAGTGTTCTGCAGGTTTTTTAATGCCCAGTTCATTGACTCAAAAGCATGAAAATATTCTTCTTCTGCCTTTTTTCCTACCCAAATATTAAAAATCAAACTCAATCAGTTCTGTTTTTTCATTAAAATACATTTTCACTAGTGCAGAAAGTTTTGGCAGATAAGAAAGTATATAATACCAAATCCATTTCAAATATTCAAGCATTTTTTAAAGATGTATTAAAGGAAGATGGAGCATAGCTTTTTGAATCATAATGATATTGTATCAGCCATGGAAACAAATGGAAAAAAATTAATGCTAGTACACTTTCAAGCTTCACAGAACAAACTCTCAAGATAACACAGTATAATCAATAATGAAAAAGTCTAAATTGCAATTCAGTCTTCTTGTATAAAAATGGAACTTTTCCTAGTTGCAGTTTTCAACTTAATTGAAGTATTATTGAAGAATTCTTTTCCAAAGGGAACTGTTATCCCTATGAAATGAAAACATTTATGAGAAACAGCTTGATGACTGAATAGTTTCTTCCTTTGTAATGCTAATTATTCTTATAAAGAAGACACAAATAGAAAACGCACTATATCCAGTTTCAGGCACAAAAAATGTAAAATAGGACTTTCAGATTAACAAACATTTTCATCAAATATGCTAAGACTGCATATTTTCATTACAGATCATTACCTATCTGAGGCCAGACTCACAAAGGTGCTAAAATATGTTAAAAAGTAGACATTTTGGAACATAACTTCGTCTATACAGATTTGTGAATTTCAACCACATGACTATGCAAATCCAGGTGTAGTTTTGATATATATTGTCACTAAATGTATCAATGTTAACAAACATCTTGAAATAGAGGACTTTTAGAAGTCACTTTTAATAGAAAAAAAAAACCCAATGAAACCCAAACCTACTGTGTTTCTGTGTACTTCCCTCTGAACAGTTCTCACTGTGGTTGCATATTATCATTGCACAGGGAACTTCCTTAAGCACATACTTAGTTAAATGATGATTTAAGCATTATTTGAGCCAGGAGTCTGAAGTCTAGCACATACTTAAGTGCTTTAATTTCAAGATTATTTTTTATTTACAACACTACTGCTGACATAAGTCCAAAAAATGGGGAAGTAGATTGCAATTAATTTTATCTTCTTGTACATTTCTCTAAAATCTGTACAGTCTTCACAGCATTTATAAAATCATCAGTAGTGTAAGAAGTATTGTAACTCCATCTAGATCTAGAAGCTTCTCTTGTGGTATCATGCTATCTATCTGATTCTAGAGATTAATATTAATCATTATTAGCTTCATAGAATCATAGAATGGATTTGGTCGAAAGGGATCATAAATTTCATTTAGTTCCAACCCCTCTGCCATGGGCAGGGACATCTTTCACTAGATCAGGTTGCTAAGATCCCCATCCAACCTGGCCTTATGTCACCAGTGACAAAGTAAGAGAACAATCTGTCTATTCCATCTTTTTCAAAATACGACCTAAAGAAAGACAAACAAAACACAAAAAATCCCCAAAACAACTCAAAAAAAAAAAAAAAGCAGCTCATGAGATGATGTTCACCGACCTTACACAAGTCTTAAAAAAGAAGTCTGTTTTTCCACTGTAGTTCAACTGTCGTCACTCAGAGAGGTCAGGGAAACTTCCATGTCTCAGATAAAAAAAATACAAAATTTCTTTTTCTTTATACTGTTTCTGAAGTTTTGGGTAAATCAGAATTTCATATATCTTTTGGGAATACCTGGAACAGATCTAAATTCCACTCTTGGGCCATCAGGGACCACCATGACACACTTCTCATGAATTCATAGATCATTTGCAGTCTTCCAAAGGACAGTTGCTCCTACAGGAATAAATGAGTCAACATTGCATCTATCAAAGCCAAAATGAAGTATGATAAAATCGAACTGTTGTAACGGCACACATGGATTAGTCTGCATGCTTAAACTATTAAACTGATATAGAAAAAATTAAAAACAATACCGAATGAAGAAACATCCTTCTCCCTTTCACTTTTGATTAAAAATGCAAATGTTTTTTCTTATTCTCCTCCCTGTTTCACTGGGGAGAGGAGGGGGAAGGGGCAGTGAGAAATCAGCTGCACAGTACTTATTTGCTGGCTGAGGTTGAACCACAACAGGTCGCTGTAAGAGATGTTTCTTGAGGTCAAAGATCTCTTTACTGGCAAGGCAGGACATCCATAGTGCTAGCTTATATCATCCCATGAAGATCTTTGGTAGGCTGTGAGGAAAGTAATCACCTTGAATAGACAAAAAAAGCTTTTGCCTCTTTTGGAAGTTAAGTCTCCTTTTTGCTGATGCATTTGGTGATAAATGAGGATGCAGAGTCATTCACTCTGAAGTAGCTGTGGTCATCAACATCTTCAACACAGAGCACAGATAAATGATTTGTGATGAGTACTGACCAGTTCCAAATAAATTACTGAAACTGAAAAAATCCGCAATTTCTCAGCACAGGATGGTGTTATACGGGAAAAAAAAAATGAAAAGAAAGGAAAGGATTAGAATCAAATATGTAAATTAAATTTGGTAATTTTTCAAAATATTTAATCTTCTCAATAATAGTAATTAAAAATACTCTAGGCAACCTCAGAAGTATACCAATTTGGTGTATTAGTATAAAAAATGACACAACAGACATATTTTCCTATGTCTAAAGGAAATTGTTAACTGACCAACAACTACTTCAGCTATAGTTATTTTTAAGTATTCCTAAACCAAAAACTGGCAACCTAAATACAGAGTGCTTAATACTAATTTTCAAAAAAATCAAGAAAATATATTTACATGTTCAGTTTATCTTGCCATTTTGATAGGCCAAGTAAAACTCAGAAAAATATTTTTTTTACTAAAAAAAAATTGTTTAATTATATTTCATTGACACAGCTATTATCAAATTCTCAATAGGATTTTGATTTTTTTTTTATACTTGATCAGAATTTATAAATCATTAGTTTTGTTATAAGAAGATTAATTGCAAATGAGAGTGAACTCCTGTCCAGATATTTAACACATCTGCTTGTATCTAGAAATACTTAAATTCAAGGGATCATTTGAGTTGAATGTTGAGGCCTCTACAGCTCACAATTGAACATCATACGTTAACACTAGAAAATAATCCCACTTAAAATCTTTCTAACTCTTTTTAAAAACACATACCTGAGTTTTCGTTTTGAACTCTTTTGCTTCTGGGATCTTTAGTACATTGCTACTGGGTACATATGACTTACTGAATTTCGTATCTTTAGACCCTTAAAGAGATTACAAAGCCTCCAAAGTAGCATGTATTTTTTTTTTCCTCCACTTCATGGTTAGATTAACACTTTGCAGTCCTTTCTATTTTTTTTTGATGAGGTTTGGTAAAGATGTATAGTAACTATGAGCAAAAGTGGACTATTTTTTTCTCTAGTTTGAAACTCTTTAAGCTTATTCATACTATTAGAAATTATTACACAACTGTCTTTGCTTACCACTGTCTCTGCTATATCATTTTCTTTCATGATATTGTACATTATTTTAAAAATACTGCAGAATTTTTCCCTTTTGGTCAATCATTAATTGTAATTGAAAGTTTATCTACAATGCAATACAACTGTATCTGGAAACACAGTGACAAGAACAATATAAAAGCAATTCCTCTGCCTGCACTTCACTACCTCCATTTACTTCAATTAATTTTTGCCCTCTGCACTAGATATCAAACAGACAAAAACAAAACTCCAGATCTGTCAGATAAACTTGAAAAATAATCTGGCCCAAGCCAAAGATAAAATTGAAAACACTTCAATCATTCCTGAGAGAAAGATGTCTGACCTGCCTTTCCAAACCTCCAAGAAAGGTGATTCCATAAAATCCATTACAAAATATTCCAAAGTTCCATTGCATATACCATGAGAAAGATATTTCTAACCAGAATTTATCCAATTTGTCAAGATTTTCTGAACTACACTTCAGTGTGAGAACTAGTTCCTATAACTTCTACAAAGACTTTTTTCCTAAATTTTAAAACACTGAAGGATAATTTCCTATTATGAAAGTAATAAGAAGGAAGGAAAGAAGGGGGTAAGTAAGGCATGAATTAGAATAAGCTTACATAGTCAGGATACGTGCTACTTGATATGTCCTAAAAAGGAACCTTTGCCTCATCATCATTTAAAAAATATCCATTCACATTTATTCCATAAGTATAAAATTGATGTCTTCATTCTTTTACAAGATTGAATACACACACAAAAAAATCTCACAAACATCACTGCATCTATCATTATATTATCCTGGAACCTGGAACCATATACTCATTCTTCCCTTAATATTCCTGAAGCACAGAATTTTGTAGACCCATGAGAGTATATGGTATTTAGAAATTCAACATGGATCTTCTATATCCCATCTGAAACCCTTGCTCACAAGCTTACTCTCACACCCTCTCAACTTCTTTAATCTTGAGAATCATCATTAGTAGTAATAAAGTGTGCACAATTAAAGCCTAATGAAGTATCAACTACATCCTTAAGCTTTTCTTTATACTTAGAACAACTTGAATGCTTCTTCCTAGCAGGCATTGCACTTGGAAATTGAGTTCTTCAAGCATGACAATGTTGTCAAAAGAAAGATTGTTTCTATTTTTCTTTCATCTTATAGCTAAGAAGTTGCAGACCAGCCTTTTGCTTTCATAATACCATTCCCCCTTCTCTTTCAAAAATGTAGTTTCTGTTGTCTCTTTAAAAACACCCTAGTTATTCTACTTAGTTGGGGCTTTTTTTCCCCTCCTTCGTTCTGTCTTTGGAAATTTTTTTTTTAATTTCATTTTTCAATATTTCCTCTTCTCTACTCAACCAAGTATGTTCAGAGTTTCTAAATAGTCTAAGCCATGCCTCACTCAATTCACTGAAAGACTGATTTTTTTTTAATGCATATTTGTTTTCTGTCTCTCACACTCTGTGTTTTACATTGTAAAGTTGTGTTCTTGAGGATGATTGCATGTCCCTGTGATGAGAAACTCCCATCTGCTTTGTCTGGTAGCTCTGAACTTGAAGAATGTATTTGCAAAGAAAGGACGTTGTATTGACAAATGGAAAGAGATTTGTGTCTGTTGGTCACAGGTTTTCCACTGCAAGCAAAGGGATTTTCTTATTTCTTCTGTATCCTGCCCAAAGACCAGAATAAAATAGGTATCAAGGCAATAAATCTGCTATGTGCTCCATTCAAAATGTGTCTCATCCTCTCTACTATTAATTCTTCTTTGCAAGAGTTTATCAGGTATATTGCAATAACTTTTATAGAAACTTTTGTCAAACTTCTGTAACACAGTTCACTTATCCGTCTTGTTATCCATCTAAACAGGGATAGGAGAGACAGTCTTTTAGAATCATATATATTCTATTTCTCTCGAGATTTTTCTCAAGCACAGCAAGAGTAGCTTTTACTGGAAAAGCTTTCCAGTAAAGAAATAAAGTAGAAAAGTTGCTATCTTCTCTAGTTCAACAGGATTTTTTTGGTTGTGTCTTTTTTTACTTCCCATACAAAGAACTGGGTAAATGGTGTATATTGCTGTATCATCACCCCCAATTACTGAAATTATAATTATAATAACTATAAATATATTAATATAATTACTTATATAGTCATTTAACATAACCAACAAATAAAATGAAATACGATTAAGATATTGTAATAATATATTTCTTGCAAAAAAGTAAATCTATTTGCATAGACTTTAAAAAAAAAATCCACAGTGAAACATGCCATGAATATTAAGATTTTCAACTGAAAAGTAATCAAAGTAATTTTAATTTCATATAACCTTCAGAATTTTTGGGAACATTCTATTTCTTTCATGAATTTCCCTTAGATTTGATTATACACATATAATACAATTATTTTTTGTAGATATATGATAGGATCAGGATGAAGATGAAGGAGAAAATTACTTCATCATCAAAATTTATTTTAAAGCTAAAAATTGTTAATAACACCACTGCATTAACTATGAACAAAAATTGGCCTCTTTGAGATCCACTTTCATCTGATAGGGCTGTGTAATGTCCTCAGAGTGAATTTTATTTGCGATTTTAAGAATTTAAGTAGAAGCTCTTGTTAAAGACCTTATTTCATTTTTTTTTCACTTTAGATGTACTTTGTTAAAGGAACGTAAAGTACGTGAATAAATGCAACTGCTAAAGTAGTTATAAAAATGTCCTCTTTTGATATTGTTCTGCTATTTTCTTATTTTAAAAAACCTTTATATATGTAGAACAAAATCAAAATGACTTTATAACATCCAAAATATCTTCAATTTTCAAGATAAATTTCTGGATGACAGAAGATTACACAATTCGGTTAAACAGAAATGAAGAAACCTTTCTAATCTTCCAAACCACACTCAAGATCTTGTTAAGCCTTTTAAGTCCTTTGACATTTTATGCTAGAGTAACAATTCATCCTAAATCCCATGCACTTATGGCTAAAAATGGTCATCTTCTGTTTAACATACCATAATCCATATTCTAACTTTAAATTCTTAGTCTGTTTAGCCTACAAATTCACTAAGGTATTAAAGTGCTTTCCTACCTTAAAACAAATACGCTGATTATGGACTTTCCTTTAAGATTCTTCCTTATAAGTGCTATTTCATGTAAACATTTTTTTTTGAACTTAATTAATATAAGATAATTGAGAATAATATAGGTTTCTAGATTTTCTAAGTCTTGAGACCATTCTTACTGATACCTGGGATTTGGTGACTCCAGGCTTTCAGGTTGTTTGCAAAGAATAGAAGAGATGCAAGCATTCTGTACTAGAAAAGAGCTTTCAGGATGCCAAGGCTCCTGTGTTGTACAAGAGGACATTTTCTTGCCTAAATAAGAATGTATGCATCTGCCTTTAACTGCTAAGGGGCTTCTGAAGAACGTAACAATCAGTCGCTACATTTCATTCACCAAAACTTAAAAAAAAAAGGAAGAAATGCACATATATGTTCTCAATTGTTCTGTAATATAGCAGTCTGTAACTTCCTTGTGAGGGAAAAAGGAGGGGAGACACTGATTTCCTCTCTGTGGTGGCCAGTGTCAGGACCCGAGGAAATGGCCTGAAATTGTGTCAGGGGAGGTTTAGGTTGGATATTAGGAAATGGTTCCTCACCCGGAGGGTGGTTGGGCACTGGAACAGGCTCCCCAGGGAAGTGGTCACAGCACCAAGCCTGACAGAGTTCAAGAAGCATTTGGACAATGCTCTCGGGCATGTGGTGTGACTCTTACGGATGGTCCTGTACAAGGCAGGGAATTGGACCTTGGTGATCCTTGTGGGTCTCTTCTAGCTCAGGATATTCTGTGATTCTGTGATTCTATAATTCTGTTTGCTAAGTAATTTTCTTTTTATCTTTCTACCTTTTGAAAGGAATCAAAGTGAAAACTTTCTTGAAACCTCACACAAAGGAAGTATCAGGCTACTCAGAGTAATTCTGCTCAAGTTTACCATTATGAATTTACATGTTTAAAACATATTTGGCTGATAGAAAGTCCTATTTTCAGTTTTTATAAGAATCATATATGCATCTTTCAAAACAATGAGACACAACTACAGATATTTTTTGGTGATATTTTTATGGTGACATATACTTTTACTGTAAAAAGAAATAAATGAGTAGATTATCTTTCTCAGTGCCAGGAAAATCTAATTTTTGGTGTCTACTGTAAACTACATTAGCGATATTGATTGATAATTAATTATGAAAACAAACTCCAAAATAACATGTAGCCTAAGCATCTAAAATAGCTAAGTGAACTGATTAACTAAACATTAGCAATTTTATTGCTTAGTCCTTACACTGCAGGAGCTATTTCATCAGTAACTTATTCCTCAATGACTTTAAAATATATAGGCTATTAGAACATGCCTCTGGGATAAATAGCAGAAGGTTTATTTTTATATTTGTTAAGCAACTGACTACATAATGACATGTTTGCAAGTTCTTGGTGATTAAAATTCATTTTTGCTTCTAAAAGGAAAGAGATGTATGGCATTGATCCAAATTGTGTCAAAATAAATGGAAAAAAAGCTTTTAACTTGAGTAGGATGAATCAGGTCCTTGTAGAACAAAGACAAAAAGAAAGGAAACAGAACAACATATTTGAGAGCATTATATGAGAACCAATAAAAAAATGTACAGCATGAATACATTTTCAGATATGCATGAACTCACTAGAAGTATATTATCTGAAACCATACACTGACCAGCATTGTGCAAGGTTTTGCAGTAGCATATGTAGTTAGACATTTCTGAGAGACTTGGCTTGAATATTTACTTTCAAAACTCATGCTAAAAATAATTTCAGTCTGTTTTTTAAATTACATTAGTCTCTATAATTTTTTATTCCATTTTATTATGTAGATTGGAGTATGTCAGAGGCTGGAACAGTTCATGCCTCAAACATTGATATAAATTTTGTTCATCATAAGAGCTACCCTGAAGACTGGGACTTTGAACTGAAACTCAGACTGCTGATCAGATAAAAGGGAAACCTATTGTTCAATCACCTCAGGCTGAGGGAAAGGTATGCATCTACAATAGACTGAAGCCTCCAGCTGAGTTTGGGGGGGGGGAGAACACAGCTCACAGAAGCCAGGTTTAAACAAAAATCCCCCCCAACTGAGGGGGGAGGAGGAGGTTTTTGGGTGCATGGCGTAACCTCTGGTGAGAGGCAATAAACACCCATCCTCTGAGTACACAAATTGGCCAGCTGTGGAACCCCGCACCTCCAGGAGGACATGCCCGGACACGCCTACCTGGCCTGAGCATAAATACCCAATGCAGTCTGT
The DNA here is from genome assembly GCA_013397115.1 of Edolisoma coerulescens. Lineage (NCBI taxonomy): Eukaryota > Metazoa > Chordata > Aves > Passeriformes > Campephagidae > Edolisoma > Edolisoma coerulescens. Next base: position 91,776 of record VWZW01003066.1, on the reverse strand, counting down.
GTTTATGGGGGGACCTACGCCACCGGGAAGACCCGCTGAAGAGGATCATCGAAGCACCAGCGGGGCCCACGGAGCGATGATACTCTTTTTATTCTGTCTCTGTCACTCTTCGTCCCCCCCACCTGTCTTCCACTTCTTTCCTTCTTTCTCTCTCTCTCTCTGTCTCATATTTACTATCTAATAAACCCATACTATTGTCACTGGCATATGGTCTCGCTTGTACCTTAATTCGGGCAGAGGTATTTCTAAGGACCTTAAAACTGGATCCTAACAGAGTACTACCTAATTGCTGGTCTTTGTTTTCTTCCTATAAAAAGCCTTATCTCATTTAATTTCTTCTTTATCTGAGTATGTTTCATGTCACATAACTTGAGCCACTTGGCAGAGTTATTAGCTCTGTCTGTGGTCAATAAAGAGATGAGTTTCCACAGAAGAATATAAATCTATGATAGAATGCGAAGAATCATTACATGAGAAACTGAATTAGAGTAGTAGTTTTTAGGTGCTTAAAGTCAGATAACATGAGACAACTGTAGATATCTTGGTGAATAGATATTGTAGCTTAATAGTAATATAAGCATCCCTATTATTTACTGACACAACTCCACATTGCATTTGGCTCATCTGTAGCAAAGAAAGTTCTGTCATATACTCCTCCTGTGTCTGATCCTAGTTCATCGATATGTGTCCTCCACCTGGTGCTTAAAAACATGTTTAAAACTTCATGTCAATTTGTACTTCATCATTCTTCCACATCCATATTCTTTTTTCACCTATATACATAAAAGCCTATTAATTCTGACCCCATGTTTCTGATTTATCATTTTTCTTTATCGACTGACAGAGGAAAAAATTATTAACTCTGTGTAATATTCTGATATTTGCATGCATTTTAAACTATGTGTAAGAAGACATATATCTTTGAAGTATACTGTATCAGCTGTATTTCATTGCATATAATTCTGGAATTTACAAAGTGCATAATCTATTCTTAATGCTCTAAACTCCTTCAGTGTTCATTCTTCAGTAATGATCACTTTTCATTTGTACAGTTTTGAGAGTAAAGACAATATCTAGAATTCCACCTTGAAAAACCATTTAAGACATTAGAACTGCAAAGATTTTGTGACGAATTCCAGAACTGAGTTGTTTTGACTGTTATAATGAGACACTGGTTGACATAAATTATGTGAGCAGAATAACAAAAAATCCGAGTGCTGTCCACATCACAGTCTAGAACATTATTTCTTACAACAGTGGATTTATTTTATTGCATAACACCATGATCACAAGGTTATTTAAATGGAATCTAACAGCAAACTTGCAGGCTAAGCAAGCTACTGACCACTTTTAAAAGGGAACAAATTAAAATTATGCTTCCAGGCAGATGATGGTTTCACAATAAACAGAGAAAGATAGCTGAGAACCGTACTGTCTAGAGAGGCACAATCTCTGTGTGTGCTTAGAGTCTAAGGCAAAAGAAAAATCCAGTTACTCCCTTATATCCCCTGCATCACAATGAGGCACACTCAATGCCGGCATTCAGATAGATATTCATGAGTTAGCCAGCATTTTCTCAGTCCCGGTAGCTAACCACCAGTATGTTGGAGGGGGTGGGGGGTTGGAACAGGACACAACAAGACACTCTGAAAATATTTCAGAAAGTTTTGTTTACCTCAACATGATTCACTTTGAATTTGATTCTGGTGACTGCTATGAGCCAAAGTGCCATTTTCCTCTCCATTCCATGACACATTCTTCCTTGCTTTAGTTTGATATCTCTAAGTGAATCAGGCAAGGAAGAGAGATTGCCTCAAAATAACTTTGTTGATATGATGGAAAAGCACAATGTAGTCAATCATGATAAATAAATTTGTACACACTATGTAACAAAACACTGAGACTTAATGAACAGCAGCAGTCTTTGCTGTGTTTTGCCAAAGCAAACAATTTGATGAATTCTATTTTTATTAGCTAGCACTTTTTAAATTGAAGGTAGTTCAGCTTAGTACAGTATAATTACCATCTTTCCTTTCTTTTTGATGTACCCATGAATTCTCAATTCTTGTATGCTAGTTAGTTGTTCAGAGCCAAGGGAACACCTTTTCTCATGATTAAACTGGTTTAAAAAGAATTTTGACTTGCTTAATTAGCTCTCTAGAACTACTAATAACCACACATTCTCCAGTGTGAACCATGTAATTATTGTGACATTAATTCTCTCCCTGGGATACTTTATTCTTGATGTGATCATTCCTCTTTTTCGATTGCTGGCTGATGATTTAACTTTTGCATATTAATGCACACCATAAGACATGTTGACTATTACTCAAGATCTTCAGTGTCCTTCCATATGATACAAAGATTATATCCACAAGTAATAACAGTAAGCTGGTTACTAGTGATAAAGCAATCAAATAAAATAGAAAAAAAAATTCAGGTAAGCTTTTGAAATTCTTGTAATGTTGTGCAACTGCTTTCAAGCATCCATGTATCAGCTTGCCACTCCATCACATCCTTACCTCAGCAAGTTTGAAATAGGAGGACAGAATTATGGAAGAAAATACTATTTCCTTTACTTTAACAGCCAAAAATCATACAGATTTCTTAGAGAACACACAGCCCTTATGATCCCCTCTGCTTTTAATCATGCTGCACCTTTAAGGAGACCATTGTAGTTTAGTTCTGGTGCAAGTTAGAGTGGCTACGAGCCTCAAGAAGCTCTTTCTTCATAGCTGGAGACTAGAAAGACCATTCTTCTTTCTTTTTGTCCAAAACCACCACTGTTACACTGGGGCTGTGCTTGAAAGAAACACTACAATACTCCTGCATTGCCAACTATCCTATAAATATATTTACAATGATAAGAGAGAACTAATTTTTATACCTACAGTATCGAAAAAAAGACTTTAATGGATTGAAAAGACTGAATCAGTTTGTATATACAGAAGGGTTTTGGGGAACATCAGTTTGAAAGTTCCCTAAATGTATCAGTAAAAGGTAGCAAACAGTAAAATTAGCAGGGACACTGGCATTTCTGCCCCTGGCAACTTTGTGCTATCTAGGTTTGAGGAATAGCTTCTTTCCATCTGTTGGAAAGAAAGCCTGTTATTTAATTCTCTTACACTTTCTAAATGTCAAGCTACTTATGTGCCATACTGACTTACACCTCTGCATGACACCTGTGTAGCTACTTTTTGCTACTTCATGATCATGGGCATGAGTTTTTCGTTTTCTTCTGAGTTGTTCTGGGTACTGGGGCTTGCTTGATTTTCTTCTTAGTCCCTTTTATAGTTCAGCAGACAGCCTTAAAAATAGAGACAAGTTTCAAAAGACTTAGAATAAGTAAGACAGTTCTGGTGAGTTTAACCACCACCAGTCATCTCAATTAATTAATTTAACAATTAATTTGGTCGATACATAATGATTCCTAAAATGTTATTGTCATTAGCAATTTCACATATGAAGACAAACTTATACACACTGTTAGGGTTCTGAGGGCACACCAGACCTTGCTGGCCTTTCCCAGTTTCCCCTGGGAACTCCTCCCAATCCTGTGTATGGACCCTGGAGAAAAATTTCAGCTGAGACTGAGGTCCTCAGTCCCCTGCCCCATAGGAGTGCTGGTCTCCCGCCCTGTCCCCAGAATGGACCTCAGGGTCTTTCTCCAGCCCCATTCCTGTCACCTTGTTCTGTTCCTGGATAGTTTCTGACATCAACTTGTCACTTTCCTTCCCAGGACTGTTGATACACCCTATTACAACACCTGGTTTTGCTCACCATCGTCAGATCCTGAGGGATGGTGCCTGTTGGGAAGAGCTCTGCCAGACCTGGGGTCACCCTTGGCTCACAGCTCCCGGTCCCTTAGGGAGCAGCTGGCCCTTGCTGCACACTGACACGGAGCTGAGCAAGTGTACTCTGAGTGACATCCAGCATGAGTGGCTCCAGGGCACAAATTTTATTTGTAAATGGGTTTTGAAAGTGCACTGTACCCTTCTCTGTGAGACAGACAGCTCTTTCCTTTACTGAAGACTTCGTGTTAGACTTTGTGGTTTTAAATCTCCAGAGAGCATTATTTCAGTAATCATTATTACTCATTTATTATTGAATAATCTCAAATTTTTAGATACAATGCAAGTCATGCAACAGTGATTTTCCATAAATGACCACAACAAATCTAAATTTACTTCAGTATTAACTACCACTACTTCCACACTACAAATGATCAGACTTTTTCTTTTTTTCTTTTTCTGCTAAGGCGTGTTATACAAATTTATATTGCCTGCATCTGGCTTGTTAAAATCTAATTTACAGTTTCTGCCTCAAGAGGATAAGAAGTGGTGTCTGTGTGCTCCATTGTATATCCCTGAGAAACAATTCACTTTTGAACTCTGAATTTTTTCACAGTAAATTGGTTCTGTGATAGAAAAATAAACACATTTGTTTTCATGAAATGCTGTAGGAAAAAAAAAGCGCACTATTTCTTTCTAGACAAATAAGCAATAATGGAACTAATATCTATATTAGAAGTTGCCATTTTGTAGTCTGGACAGTAATACGTAGGGGAGTTTTTAACTTCTCGTTTGTTATCAAATCCATGTCATTAACAGAGGTTTCTTTGAATGTAATTTGATAATTAGAATCATACAAAATAATAGTTTTGATATACTCACACAAGGCAGGGAGGGTGGTGGAGGAAGGATGCCCAGCAACACATGAAATTTCTGCTCCAAATGGAAGTTCTAGGTATTTTCCTTTAATCTTTACATCCTCTATTCTAAGCACATTTTCATCAACCAAATTGCTGTAAAAGCATTTATTTTTTGTTTTCTTTCATACGTAATGACTTCTCCAATTACAGTCACTACTCCTGAATATACTTCTGTCAAGATTCAATTTACAAAAACACAAAACACATTCTATCAACTTACCACTTGGCATTCAAGAAGAGTTGTCTTGATGCTTTCTTGCCACTAGTTTATCAGTAGCTTTTTTAATTAAAAAAAGTCAGCACTTTCACATTTATATTTACATAGATGTAATATATTCACATCTTTCTCCAGTTATAAGATTGCCAGTCAAAAATATCCAAATGGATTAAAATCCAGCTAGCACAGTGCTACTGACCATGACAGAATGGATTGCCTAGGTCTCTGCGGAAGAAACATAAAAGTTGGGCTTTTCAAGAGCCCTGGAATAGCAAACCGGAAAGATAAGTGAGACAGTTATTTTGTCACTTGAAATGTTATTTTATGTTTAACTTTATCTTGTTAAATTATAAGGTAAATAATTTTCTAAAGCAGCAGCACCTTCCTTGGAGACTACCTTTGCTTTAGATGGTTACAGTTCAGAATCTAAGCCAAGAACAAAAGAACGACATAATTCCAGAGCAAAAAAAAGGTCAAAGCTAGAGACCTGAGGCCCAGAGCAAAAACCATGTTAAAGACATGAGAGTTCAGAGATGCAAGCTGTCCGTAAGTACAGAATACAATTGCAATCAGCTTAGGTCTGGAATTGTGACATTAAGCCAATTATTTCTTGTCACTGACATGGATCATTGCTACTACATTGTACCACAAGAAGGTGGTGTATCTGGGCTTCATGGTTACTGGACAACTGCTTTTGGTTTGTTCCTTTGTATTGTTCTTAAATGTAACCCCAATTTTATTCCTTCAGAGTAAGCTAATAAATCCATAAGACTCTCCAAGGAGCTAAAGAAAGGGCCTGCTTAGCAAAAAAAGAGCAGTAAAAAAGAAAAGTCTAGTTGGAGACCAGTGACTAGTGGTGTACTGGGGATCAATACCAGGTCCAGTCCTGTTTAGCGTCTTAATTAATGATCTGGGTGACAGAGCAGAGAGTACCTTGTAAAGGAATAAAGGAAATTAGTTGCTTAGTGTAACTCACTTAGCATTAGTAGCTAGCCGTGCTTGAAGCCTCAGGCCACACACTGTGAACTTTTTGTTGGATACACTGAGCTTTTTTACCTACTTAAATAAAAGGGATCCCCAGAGCCTGTTTGCACTGGAACACAAGGCATTAAGGAAGGCCACTATCCCACCAGCAGAAGCTGCAACATTAGAGGTAAAAATAGAAATGGCCCACCTAATGACAGTGAAGAGAACCAATGGAGAACCAGAAGACCACAGTCCCTAATATTTTTATTGGATTGAACTGTCGCATAAGGGATAGGAAACTCAGATGGTAAGGGTACAACTGCCCAGGAATTTCTTTGTTTGGGGTCCTTTTCTGAAGACACTGAGCTCAAGCCTTCCTTATTGCAATACATTTCAATTTTTAAATTATTTTTCCTGGAAGTGGACAGCTGAGACTCTGCTGTGGGAAACCTAGGGCCAAGGGATTTCTTTAACGTACCCACAGGAAATTTACAGCTGACACCACATAGTGGGGAGTGGTACACTGTGGGTTGTGAGGCCATCTAGAGGGACCTCAAGAGGCCGAAGAAATGGCAGGAACCTCAAAAGGAGAAGAGCAAATTCCTGCACCTGGTGAGGAGCAATAATGTGCACTAAGCTGGGGGCTACCCAACACAGCAGAAAAGTACCTGGAGGTCCTGGTGATCATCTGGTTGAACATGAGCCAGCAATGATCTCTTGCTGCAAAGAAGGTGACTGGTGTCCTGGGCTATGTCAGGCAAAATATTGCCCACAGGTCAAGGTGATCATTCACCTTTATCCACCACTGGTGAAGCCACATCTGTATAACTGCATCCATTTTTGGGGCCCTGAGGGATACTACTGAGAGTTCAGCAAAGCACCACAAGGATAAGGCAGGGACTGGAGCACCTCACAGATGAGGAAAAACAGAGAAAGATGGGACTGCTTAGCCTGGAGAAGGCTCAGGGGAATCTTATCAATGTATATAAATACTTGACGGGAGAGTGCAAAGAGGACAGAGCTTTCCCGTAGTGACCAGTGACAGGACAAAACACAAATGTGAAAAGACCTTTTTTTTTTTTTTTTTTTAAATGAAACTTGTTCTATTAAGTCTTGGGAAGATAAAAATCTCACTATCTGTACAACTGTAGCTGAGGCACCACTGTCTGGCTGCAGCAAGATTGCTGCTTCTTTCACGCTGAGTTTTATATAGGCCTGGAGTCAGGAAGTGAGGTCAACCTCACTATCTCCACAAACACATTTATAGATTTGGACTGGAATGCATTAGTCTAATCAAATTAAATGGCCACATAGAAAGCTTTGGAAACACTTGGGAAAGTGATTTATGAGACAGGTTTGGTAAGGTGTGCCAGCTCTACAGAACACAGGGAAGGTTGGTAAAAGATTTTAATGGTTTTCTCACTATTAATTATACAAAATTGCATTCTGAGAAGTCTGTATTCTCATCTACTGGTTAATATTCAGTATCACCTAATATTCAGTTTATCAGCTGATAATACAGAACACTGAATTTAACCTATTTTCTGAAAGACCTAAGTGAAAAAAATTGGCCTTTCTTAAACACACAAAATCATTCAATTAAATTAAACACGATTTCCTTAGCTGAAAGCTATTGATAAATCTTGAATTAATGTAGAATCCACCAGAGTCGGTGACAATCCTAAGGCTTTTTGTTTGTGGTTTATTAGCATTATTATCATCATAATTGTTATCATAGTGATTATTATTTCCATGTCTTTTACCCAGAATGCTATATACATACATAAAAACTAATTGTTTACAACAGATTCTTCCTTACACAGTGCTTACTGTTTCCTTTTGCGTCTCTTAAATAAATGTACCAACTGCAGTCATATAATTTAAATTGCAACAATTTAATCGGACAAAAAAAAATCAAATTATTGTTAAAAATTCACCCCCCAAACCCAACACTTCAGTTTAGGTCAATGCTATAAATAAGATTTCCTTAAAAAAGGATTGGACCAGATAAATCTGTTCAACTCTTCTGTGTGTTATAGCAACAGGAGTTTTAGCTGAAAGTCCTACATGTATAGCAATTTAGATGTTGTATCATCTGCCTTTCTTGAGGCTTTTAAATGGATGTTTCACCTGCGTCCATTTTTTGAGATTTTAAATGGAAGTTCTTCATTTAGTCATACAGTTTTTAAGATTAAACTTATTTAAGAAAGAAAAGATGGCATTGCAAATTAAATTAGAAACAGAGCAGAGCATTTGTAATAATTAAAAATGTACACATCAGAGGATTTGTCCTTCTGGTTTCTTAATAATGAAGAAAATGAATGAAAGCGAAATAAAATGTACTTTTGGGGCTGCTTTTGTCTTGAGTGGGATTATGGAGTTTTATTTAGTGATTTCTCCTATCAGCAACTTATTTTAAGTTACGTTTCAATACTCTCCATGACACTGTCCAAGAGGGTTATTTTCCAGACTCTGCATCCACGGCTTGCAGCTGACCGGGAGGTGAAAGGCGTCTCCGAATAAAAAAAAAACTCTGTCCCCCAGCGGGCGGATGAGGAGCAGGTGAAAAGGCAGCACCAGCAGCGCTCATTCCCACCTGGTCCGCTAAATGTGCGTAAGGGAATCGTGCAGCGGCGGCACCTCCCTGCGACGGGGAGCAACAGCTTTGCTAATGGAGTCGGGCAGCCTCGCACCCAGCTGTCCCTGGCACCTCGCCGCTACCCCCAGCAGTGCTGCAGTCCCCCCGTCCTTCCTGCCAGCCTCCCTCCGCCTTCCCCAGGGAGCGGGCTCCCGGCCGAGCCCGCGGGCCGCCTGCAGCGTCCAGCTCCGGGTGCCCGTTGCCAGGCAACGGCCTCCGGGACTCCCGGAACGCGGGCCCGGCCCGGGCCGGCCCAGCGCTGTGGGGCGGCCCAGGCCGCCTCGGGTAAAGCTGGGGCTTTTCTTAGTTTAATTTTGGTTTTATTTTTACTTTTGCTGTGTGCGTATAATGTATGAGTTACAGAGCTATTATTATCTAAAATCAGAGCCAACCATAAGCAAGCAGCTGGTACGTAGTTATCACAGTGGTGTGTGGATAGAAGTGGGGTTGGGGTTTTTTTAGGTATGGTATGGTTTTCTTAATTTAGCAAAATTAAGAAAAAATGCTTCAGCTAAATTGCTTTCTTGCATTTTTAGATTTTTTTCTTTCATTGCTTGTTTTCATTTCTATATTGGGTTAGTTCAAGAATAAAAACAGTGCTTGAAGTGAAAAGTCTGTTTTAGCTTCGACACTGACCACAGGAAATGCTTCCTCCTTTATAGCCTTTCTTTTTGAAGATGAATTTGTTGTATTTAACCCAAGTGAATTTTGGTTTGTTTTTTTTTTTTTTTTGGATGCCAGAAACTAATGTTCTGTCAAATATACTTTTGTAAGGTACAAATCCCAAATGCTCAGGTTAGTGTATGTAGACATTTGTCACCATGACAAATTAAGCTGAAAGACTATTGAAGGTCCGAGTGTTTTAATCACTGAAAAACCATAACGCAAACCAATTCAATCCCACAATGCACTGCTCCCAGGAATGAACCCGAATAAACACTATCATTCCCCTCCAACATGATGGAAGAAGCATAAAAAGTCCAAGGGCAGGCATATATTGTTGTGTATTATAACCATGAATACGTGGCTTTACTGAACTATATAGCAATAAACATCTTATGTATGCTGAGTTTATAAGCAAAGACCTAGTTTCTTATAATCAGGCATTAGGCTAGTAAAACAGACATATAAACTGTTTTGCAAGGTGGTTTGGGGTGACCATTTCTTTTTCTTACAGATATTATTGGGGAAAGAGTGAGAAAGAACCACACAGTTAAATTATTTTATCTAATAGTTTGCAAATTGAACAGATAACTATGGGAGCTTAATAAAAGCTGCCATTATCTATACACACGTGCATGATTAATTTTTTTCCTTAAAGCTACTTCAGGATGGAAGGAAAAAACCTAATAAAAAGAATGGCATTTATTTTGCATCTGTTTCTAACCGAAGTACTTATTCATTAAATAAGGATTGGCTGAAATGGCTGTAAAATATCCAAAGTGAACCACAGTTAAAGTTTGAGATTTGTATTGAATAAGCATTAATATTCACATTTTATAATGTCATAATCTTATCAGAAGTTCTTGTAGTGGTTACTGATGAAAAGTAACACCCAGACACTCAGGTATTGGGAACCCATTTTACTAAGATCTGTACAAACATATAATAAAAGAGAGTCCCTGCCCCAAGCTATTTATAGTATAAATACACAAAACAGAATATGTAGAAAATGAAGTATGATAAAATAAACAGTAAAAAAAAATTAAAAAATCCAAAAGGCTACACAGCACAAGCATTATGAAGTAGAAAGCAGTCCCTCGATTCTGATACACTGTACACCTAGACCACTTTTGGCACCGATTTCATTAGATTATCATCCTATATTAGTGTTCTGTTTCAGAGCCTGACTGCAGTTGACTGAGAATAGAAACACAGAACCTAGATTTACCTGCTCCATGCCTACAGAATGTACAAAGCCTTATGCAAAACAAAAGCTGTTGATTGCAGCCCAGGCAAGAGAAAGTCATATTAGATAATAAGCAGAAGCATTATGCCACATCTGAATGTATCGCTTTCCATGACAAAGGAAGTGTTTTCCTGTGTTTTTACTACTCACATTGCTACATCATGTGCAAAAAATGTAACATTTCAGAGATAAAGAACTGATATCCAACATGGACACCTGTATTTTTTAGGTGACCCAACCAAATGTATTACTGTGATCTGGATTTTAACCTCATTTATACTTAATACATACTTAAAACTAAGTATACCTAATCTCTGTAGGCCAGTTTTCTAACCAGTTTGTTTTCTTTTCCTTTCCTTTAACTGACTGGGGGCAGGAGGTGTTCTGACACCCCATGATTTTTTTGTTCTCTTTTTAACTTTAAGCTGTTTTGAACTTATCTTGAAAACATTTTTTCTTTTTCTATTTCTTTTTTTTTTTTCCTCATGCTTGTTCTCCTTTAGTGTTTTTTAAGCATCAGAGCTGACTTTTAACTAGCTTTTCAACTTGCATAGCACTGCAGCCCATTGTATTTCACTTTGGCAGGCTGGGTCAAATCTAGCTCACTCTAGACACATGGTTTACTCCTATTACCTTTGATTTTTATTTCCACACGTTGCCTACTTTTACAAGGACCTCTTAATACACTGCTGCTGAAATATTTTGGGGACATTTGTCAATAATATTGCCATTGTGGCTGCAGCACATATACAGAAGAAAACCTGCTGGCGAGATTTCTGTTTTTTTCCTATGTGCTCAAGTGAATACTTCTTAGTAAATACAGGCAGTAAAGTCAGATGAGTCTCAGCTTCTTGTCCTGAAATGACCACCTGCTCTATTGATTTTTTCATCAGCCAAGTCAGTAAATGTTTTAGCTATATATATTCTTTCTTACAGGACATGTTATGTTTTGGAGATGTCTTTTTTCATTGTCTTTGATTTTCCATACTACCCACTCTAGATTGAAACAGATTGATCAATGACACTGCCCCTACAAGTATTGCTGATCATTTGTTTTAAGCTCTAAGAGTCTGTTTTCCACAGGCACTCTTGATCTTTCTTTAACTTTTGCAATCCACTTTGTCTGGTGAGCTTCTCTACTTTGCATTCACTATGTCATTTACGTCCTGTTTCAATGATTATTCCTTTCATTACATCTTCTGTGGATCTTCTTCCCATTCACTTTCTCTCAGGGTGTTGATTGAATTTTTTTATCCTTGTTAGAATTTTCTGTGCCAGCAAGTCACTATTATATTTCCTTAACTTTCACTATCTAGTCTGCCCAATATCCTGTTTCTCTCTTTCTATGACACATCCTCAGGAAATCCTGCTGCTAGTCTGTTCTTTTTTTTTTTGAATCTTCCTTCCAAAATCATCTTCTTTGACACTTTCCTATCATCTTACACAACTAACTAGTCACCCTGTCATTCACCTCACAATCTTGTGGTTATTTTTTGCTTTCTGCTTTTCTTTCCCTAAGCCTTCCCAGATCTCATTATTTCATTCTTAGTAATGTTTTGAAATCCCATTTCTTAACTTCACTTTCACACTATAAAATCTCAGAACACACACTGGTCTTTCTCACATGCTGTGACCATTTTCTCTGTTCTGACTCTGTACCACTCCTTCAGGCCACAAAATGTGCAACAGAGATGAAACTGCTTCTAACCAGTTGCTCTGTCATTCAAGCCTTTAATCTGGTTCTTGAAGCTTTTCATTCACTCCTACTTTTTAACATAAAATTTATACTACTGAACTCTATATACTTTATTTTTCTAATTTGTATAATTAAACATGAATAACAAGTGCAAGAGAAATCTGTACATTCCAGTAGAATGTTCATCTGGGAAGTCCTTAGCAGGGAGTGCACAAGAGAAATGCCAGAGAATTCCTGAGGATTCTGTTACCCATGTCAGAATGGCCCTGAGACCATAGCTGTGTTCATAGAACACCATCTGAGCATTGCCAGAAATCTGAACAGATTTCAAATTAAATATAAACAGAGTACTTTTTCTTGCTGTTTTTTAAAAACATCTTTTTCTGATACTTTATTTAATATTGACTCCATATTCTCAGATTAGAGGTCTCAATCAGATTTAATTATTCTATGTTGAAAACTGTAGTCCTGAGATAATTTCAGCTAATTTTAATGTTCTGTAGAATATTATTCTGGAGTATGAGACTGTCTATCTGATGTGTTGCTGCCTTCTTATGGGAGTTTACAGCCTCCTTCATTTCCTATAGGTTTGAGGAACACAGCTTTGGTAGATGGATATACATATCTTAAATTGCTGTTTTCAGGGAACCCTGTTATACTGGTTGTAAAGCAGGAAAAAAGAGGCATTGGTCAGGGGAAAGAATACATATGCTGGATTCAGTAGCTAATACTGAAGACAAAGTGTATACACACACAAAAAAAAAGAAGTCAGAGAACAGATAGACAGATCTAAGAGAAACACCCTCATGTCTATCAATGAGGGGGAGAATACCCTAGAACAATAACCCCACATATTCTACTGGGATGTGGAAAATGTTCTTATTAAGAATATATTTGGTATTCTAACTGCAGCAGAATTTTTGATAACTTACAGTGAGAAAGACAGGCAATTGTTTCACATGCATATGCTGAGGTGTTGAGTTTTCTGAGAGCAGGTTTGGGTTTTTTCTTATTTGTTTCTCTAGCTTTTCATTTTTTTTGTTTGGTTGATTGGTTTTATTTTTTTAAATTCTATCGAGCAGCTACCAGTGCTTCCAGAAAACAATCAGGTTCAAAACAAAGCACATGCAATATAAGAATCTTGGAAAATACCATATTGCAGAGGAAGTTTATTAAAAAAATAAAATTAAAGCATTACAAATTAATTAAAAGTAGCTGAATTAAAACCAGTGAAAATCATAAAATGGTATTACACAAAACTCAAATATGAACAGTATCATTATGCAACAGGTGCTTGATTTTTTTTTTGAAGTTACACTTTTTTTTTTTCCCAATAAAACATCCAGATTATGGTTTGGCTTCGGGTTTTTTTTAATAATAGTAAAGCCATTAAAACTGGGATAAACAATAGTTCTACTGTAATATTTCTCATTTTGAAGGATTCTGAAATATATTGCAAACATAATCCAATATAATGTGAAGACCTCAATCATCATGAAGACAGACACAGTTTAAAACAGAAAGAAGATATAGCATCCAAATGAAATTTCAGAGGCAGTTAAAAAGGAGAACAAAGATAACAAAACTGCTATGTCCAAAACACTCGATTTGACAGTGCTGTTCCTTTCAAGATGGTCAATGTGTTTTAGTCACGAGCAGTGTAACTGATTGGCCCAAGGGGACTAGAAAGATGGTTTGTTTCTGGTTGTCAGAGTATTTTTATTGTGACAAGATTTTTTTTACCAGCTATAATCAACTCAAGCAGCAACAGTTTCTCTGCTTCACAGCTCCAATAGCATGGTACTGCTGTCTCCTTTCCCATCACGGTGCCATGGCTGTCAATGATTCAGTAGAACTCCGGAATCAGAACTGTCACAGAAACAGAAATGTAAAATCATATTGTCAAACTGCCAAAGATTTCACTGCAATGATATTTTCTTGTTAAAGCCAGTCTGGTTTTACATGTCCTAATCAATGGAAGACTTTCTACTACCCATAAGGAAGCTACACAAAAATGTTAGAGACATTCCCCATACACTTTTTTTTTTTTTTTTTTTTTTTTTTTAGTACAGTCCTCTTTTACTGCCTCGGAGGGAGCTGTGCTGATTTCTGAATCTCCAACGGGTCTTATAACCAGCTAATTTTGTAGAGTTGCTGGGAGTTAACCTACAGCTAAGCACCACACTGTTGCTCACTCACTCTCCCCCACACCCCAGTGGGTTGGAGGAGAGAATAGGAAGACCAAAACAAGAATACTTGTAGGCTGAGATACAGATACTTTACTAAGCAATAGAAAGACAAAAAAAAAAAAAAAAAAAAAAAAAAAAAAAAAAGAAACAGCCCCCCCCTAGTGAAACAAAAACAAAGCACTTAACACCTCCCAGCCAGTCTTTGAGCAAAGGCTGCCTTCCCCCACCCCCCATCAAAGAAAAAACCCACAAGCCTCTGCAGCTTTTTATTGCTGAGAATGATGTTATATAGCATAGGCTGTCCCTTGGTGATCTCAAATCAGCTTTCTTGGTTGTGTCCCCTCCCAGCTTCTCACACACCCCCAGCTTACTCGCTGGGGAGAGGGCTGAAAAAAGAGAAAGAACTCCATGCTATGCAAACACTGTTCAACAATAGTTAAAATGTATTATCAACAGTGGTTTAGTCACCAAGGTGAAGTGCAGCACCGTAGTGGCTGCTGGGAAATAAATTGGCTCCATCCCTGCCAGACCCTGTACAAGAGGTCATCCAAACACATAGCCCTTCATCCTACCTTGAGCTAGAGCATAATGTTAGAAATTTTGAGGAACAGGGATGACAGGATAATCACCAAGTGCAGTCTTATTCAGTAAGATTTCAGGTGCACTGGTCAGAGGCTTCAGCAATTGTTGGAAAAGCATGGAATTTGTTGGATATATATTTATTCTAGGTGTTTATTGCTCTGTGGGACTGCCAGGAAATGCTGGGACCACCACAGTGCAGGGGAGAGTGTAATCTCTATACAACTATATGACAAAAAATACTATTCAGCCCTGTCTCACTGGAGAATTCTCTAACAGCTTTAGAACTGCTTTAAACCATGAGAGTAACACAAAGTAGATTTAATGCAGCTACTAATAATGAATGAAATCTCCAAAGAATTTCAACTTTTCTGCATTTTGGAAAGAAAAACTTTAGGTTCTAAAAGATATTTTACCAGGACTTGCAGATGACTGTAGTCATAGTATAAGGACACTAAAAAGCCTTAGCCGTGACACCATAAGCAAATATAATCGGTACTACAATCAATAGTTCAATGTGTAGGGCACAACCATTTCAATTTTATAAGCCTGTACACGACAAGTATGAACTTAAATCAGTTCAGCAGTTGACAGGAAGAAGTATTCCAGTTTAGTACCAATTCAGCATTCATACAAGTTGCATTTACAGGGTACCCTAGCCATTGAATTCTGTACAAACTGAAGTTTATGTACTGAAGCAAACATCTGGGAGAACTCCAGGGTATAAGTCTTAAGAACATATAGCTAGGTTCTAAAAATAGATAAATAAAAAACTGTGCATCTGGCTGAGGTTGGGATATCTTGGGAAGAATACTGTGGCTTACTTTGCTTATTGTTAAAACATCGGGAGTCAAAAGTAATATGTCAAGATGAGACTCAATGTTTGGCATCAAACTCCATACAGAGTTATGTCAGTTGTGATATTCATCACCACAGTGCTTAATTTCTGTGCTCCTGAAACAAAACACAGAGTCTAAACCAAATACATAATTTTCCTGTATTGAATGGAAAATGCTAAAGCAGTAATCACATAATTAAGTCCCTTAGTTAGGCTTCTTATACATTGTCAACTGCAAGAGACAGGCTTCTTTGAAACATGGTAAAAAAAACAAGATAACTTTGGAGTTTCTTATCAATCTGTGAAAGAGTTAGCTCTCTGCATTGTGCGTCTGATTTATACTAACTTAAATTCTCCAGTTAGGTGATGTAAACACTCTCACTTAATCAGTCCAGACCAGGATTCACAACTGGACTAGACTACGCTAACTAATGGGATGTCTATAAAAGGTTGTAGCTTAAATACTGCTGATCTTGAGATACGATACCCAGAATACTGAATGCATCTCTGTTGAAGGAAGACCCTGTGTTGACACCCTCAGCTGAAGGTAAGAGCTTAATGTTTCTTTTTGAAAACTTGGCAGCAGTTATTTGAGGCAACAGCCTGGCTATTAAAACACTCACAACACAAGAGAGTTCAGTTTAGAGCGATTGTCAACATGAGAGAAAATTACATGTCTTGTCTGTCAGAGAAGTGCCCTAATCAACTGTCTGTTGGCTGTTCTGGGGTACTTTTCTTGGTGAAGCAAAGTGTTTTGCAAAAAATATTAAAAGGATTTATAGCACATGTTTCTCCAATTATAATAACTAGTAGGAAAGAAAAAGTATCTACGTATATCAGCTATGCCTCTAACATCAGCATCATACTGGATCTAGCTTCCCATAAATGCCATTAATAGTATCTTAAAGACTGTGTGAATGCTCTTTTTGCATGTCTTTCACTGTGGACAGCATTTCACATGGGTGTTTTATTCCTTTGCCCATGGTTGTACAGCAGAACCAAATCCAACTCTCAGGCTTTGTGGTATGTGGATTAAATCAGTTCACCATTGCCCTTTTCTAGGGTGCCAATGAATAGTTTTGCTTACTCATGCCAGTCAAAGCTGAGACACAGTCCATTCAGCTGTCAGTGACAACTCCCAGACAACAGTCTGCACCTGCTCTGATTCTTAACTTAAAGGATGCCTCTGTCTCAGTACAGTTTTTTTTCAGTGTTGCCTTAGGGAGCTGTAGCTTCAATGAAGTCATTGTTTCCATCATTAACTGCTTGAATAATTCATTACTTAACAGAAAACATCCCTCTTTGCTCTCTGTTTGTTCCATTGTTTGTACCTTTCAAAATAAATAACTCAATGAGTAATACAGTGACTATTTTGAAAAAGAATTTGCTTACCCAAGAAAAAAAAATGCTTGGCACAATGATTAGGAAACTAAAAAAAAAAAGTTTATCTTTTCCTTATTTTACACGCAACATGAAGTATGCATCTCAAAGAAACTGCTTTGATTAGGACTAACTGTAGTGACCAATAAGAGTGAGCAGATTATTTGTTGCATAATTAAAATCACAATTGGTATGTGATTAATTTATTAATAATGATGTTCCAATTTCCTTATAAATGTAAGTACAGAAATCTTCTAAGCTTGGGAAGCTAAAGATACAGATTAGTATCAGGACTAGAATTGTCACAAAGATAAGGTGTGTTCCAACTTGCACCAGTAAACAGGCGAGAGGTAATAGAGGACATAACTCAGTGCAGCATCCGCTTTGTGTGCTTCCTGTGAGTTATGAGTCATGCACTATGGAAATTGTTCTGTATCACCGAATTTGTATGGGGTATTTCCTAAGTCCATCCTTAAAGTATGCCAAGGTTTCTACATACTAGTCTGAAGTGACCATTACTGCTTCATGTACTTTGATTCCTTTTTGTTTTAATCATTTTAGGTAAGAGATTTAAATGATATGAAGTCAAATAGCTCACTAATGCATCTGAAATTATGGGTAATAGGATAATTGGCAAGACCAAGCTGCTGATAAGGCATAAGATAGGATATCTTACTTTATATGGTAGTAAAATATACTGACAGGCTTTAATTCTTTTAAATATGGAGCAGTTCTGTAACATAATCTGTTAGTGTGGCTTCTCAAATCATTCTAGAATCTTGTTAGCAACAGTTTGTGTAGCCTAAAAAGATACAAAAGCTTCTTTTACATGCATCTACAGAACAGGAAAAATGTGAAGAAGTGACAGAAGTTAAAATATTATTTCTGTGAATAAACCCGATGAAGAATACATTACACATAATGTATTATGGCAGGAGCACCTCACTCCCCTGGATGATACCTGGCCACCACCAGTTTTCCACACCTTTTCTTTTGTGCTGTACAGCACTAAAGCATGGCTGTGACAGGTACAACCATGGCCTCACCACATGGTACCCTGCTGTGGGAGTGAAAAGGGCAGGAACCCTTGGACAACAGAAAGGGCCCCCAGTCAATGAGAGGCAGAGAAGTTTCTGGACCATGATCATGTATGACCATGAGCCCCAACCCACCAGATTATAAATGGGGCCCCTGACAGAAACCATCTGTGGTGTTTCTTGAAGCAGTGTGTCAGTGATGGGAAACCTCCCCTGGGGACTGGGATGGCATCTAAAGAGACTTCCCAGGACTAAGTGCCCTCCCCCCACTCCCAGGTGAGTGACTATTTTTCTGCTGGATATCCTTAAGCAATTCCAGTACCCTTTGGGTAAAGCAAATTTATTTTCTGGCTAATTCTGAGTGGGGGGCCCCCCAGTGTGTGTGCGTGAGCGCATGAGCGCATTGGATCATCATTCCTGTCCATGTAATAACAATATCCCTGACAGGTAACAGTGAACCTGGAACCTGTTAAATGTTATTGGAGTGTCATTGTGGTTACCCCTGTCATTTGTTAATTTGGCCATTGATTTTGGTTGAGAATTAAATTTTGCCTGAGTTTGTTATCTGCTTGAAGTTGTTTTCATGTGCCTCCATGACACATGAGCAACAGCACAAAAATCAGTTGAACCAGTATGGCCAAACTTGAGCATGGTGGTATGCAAGAAGATGCAAAGCCCACAAAGACTATCTGCACTCCTGTAAGAGGCTGATTTACTGTTCTGAGGCTAAAATTACTGATGATAAAATACAGGAATCAAGGAATAAGATTCTGATTCTTGCTGAAGTCATTAGGATTTTTAAAATTTATTTTTGGGGATCAGGACTTAATTGAGTTTGCAAATACATATGTGCATAAATAAATGCAAATATATTCACACAAGAGAAGATGTAAGTATCTCTATGCAAGGTAATAAAGAGGATATTGTTAATACTAATATATTAGCAGTCCTTGGGCAATGAAAACTAAGTAACTATGGGAATGAGTTGAGAGAATTGGGGTCCAACACATTTTTGGAGAATTTATTTTAATGGTGTTCTCATATTACTAATGCAAGTAAAAGTGCCAAACAGAGTTTTAAATAGGCTTTCTGCATAAATTATGCTTGTTTGATATTCATAAAAATCTCTTTCTCTTCATATATAAGCAGGAGTATCTCTTTTATAGATCCCTGGAGCATAAAACTACTGAAAGTGGGGGCAAAGTGAGCCAAAAATTGGTGAAAAATACTTTCAAAAAGAGGCTTGGTTTTAAGAAACTGGAAATTTCCATATTATTAATTAGACATAACATAGACATTTTCATTTTACAGTTTACAAATGTTTTATGTTTTACATTTCTCAGTATATACCAAACTATGCAGCCTTTCCTGTGTTTTTAAGTCACATTTTCAAAGGGACCAAAGTATTTCAGGCTCAAAGGGATGGATTATCTAATTTGCTATAAGCATTTGGCACTATCCAACACATTGTAGTAGACTGTAATTTCATTTAGAATTTGGAAAATCTGCATTATTAATGCATTACAGAGGAAATAATAGGTGCATTAATGTTTTGAAAGAAACTCTTAGAGCACTCTTGACAAGAGAAAGCAAGGAGAAAAATTACTCCAGTAAATATCTGTAGAAGGACAGTAAGTATGTGTGCATTTTATTAGGCACTTATGTACAAGTAAACTGTCCTTCTAAAAATATTATTCTTGCCTTATGATTTTACATATTTCTAATTATTTTTAAAATACTAGCTTCTTCTATAAATTTTAACAGTTTTTTGCCTGGTTACAGTGTATTGCAAAATATATTATTTTTTCCCAAAAAGGGACTTCTACTGCCATATCTCTAGTTTTAAATACCTCAGTACACAAGCCACTTTATTTTGCAAGTCTATTCATGCTTTGTATAGTGGCCTCTCACAGCTGGGCCCCTGAGATCTATTGCAATTGAAGGGAAAGATTAGTCAGAATAATGACATGCTTACACAGTGATGCTAGCAATGCTGTAAGATCTGTAGTTAAACTTACAATTATGGTAACTGATATTCAGAAAATCTGCAAATCCTGAGATCATCCTTCCTGACAATCCTTTTCTACTAGTGCTCTTAAAAAGCTGTCGTAGTGAGACACACTGTCACTGCTGCTGGAGGATTCTGCCCTGGCAATATGTAATCTCATTTTTAAGATGCTCTTCCTGCTTTTCTCAGATCACTTGCCAAACCATGGAAGTACTGCATTAAAAATAGAATACTGTGCATGGAAGAGAAGAGACATAAGGTACTAGAAAGGGAAAAAAAAGAACTAGAATAGGACTAGAATGCTTTGGCTGCCTATTGGACATTAAGAGACTCAGCCCCTTTCTTCTTTTATTGCAATTTTCTTGAAAATGCTGGAGCAACTTTCCTACACCTTCCATGAGCATCCATCTTTGTCTTCTTTAGGACATCTGCTCTAATTTGGATTTCTTTCATGCAGGAACTATTTGATACAGCCTTTGGACCATGCCTGAA
Source organism: Edolisoma coerulescens (assembly GCA_013397115.1). Classification (NCBI taxonomy): domain Eukaryota; kingdom Metazoa; phylum Chordata; class Aves; order Passeriformes; family Campephagidae; genus Edolisoma; species Edolisoma coerulescens. The sequence goes on along the minus strand of VWZW01003066.1, from coordinate 71,116 downwards.
CACTTTGATGCTGCTCCTTAAACAGGCTCCCAGGCTCTGCAGTGCAACAACAGCTGACATGTAGCAGTACTGCTACTAGGACACGTCAGCAGTGTTATTTTTAAGGTTTCATACAAGGAAGGGATTTTATAAGATATTTGGTCAAGGAAACAGAACCCAGTATCATTTTCAATTGTCAGCAACGTGTCCCTGGTGCAGGGTCTTGGGACATGCCCAGGCTTGGCTTAACCTGGCTAGGTTTTGCTGGGGTAAAATCTGCTTTCTCAGGACCATGCAAGTATTGGGCAGCCTGTTTGACCTCAGTTCAGACAAAACCAAACAGGGTTATTGCTGCATAACAAACAACATCCCCTTCTGTACCAATAGTTACTGTGGCCAGGGAAACGTCTAATAGCTTGTGGGTGAACATGGCCAAACTTCAGCTAGGAATTAATGAGGAAAAAAACAAACACAAAAAGGAGGCAGCAGATTGTCGAGATTACACCTAAAAGGAATCCTGTGTGGACCCGAGACCGAGGAGGATGATGTCAGGTGTGGACTTCTGGAGTCAACTGAGAGGAACAGGCTTTGGCAGAAGCCACCTCAGAGACCCCATCCCACCCTGCAACACCCGCCAGGCCCCGTTGTTGCCTTTTCTGAACATGTGAGTGCTACTAAGCAGCATTAATAATACCTTTGTTTCATTAGTGGCACTAGTGTCCTAAGAGTGACTGATAGAACAGCAGGGTGTCTGCCAGCAGTTCAGAAGGGCCTCCATGAGCTCAGCAAAAGCAGCAATAGTGAGCCAGGAAGGGGCCAGGATCTTTCCCCAGGTTCTGGATTTCCCCTTTGACACCTGACAATCTTTGGGGCAAATATGCTCCTCTTCTTCACACAGAAAGAGAGGCTATTCCCATGTAAATGGAGAAATTACCCCATGGACCAAAATGTTGTGCATCAGAAAGAAAAAGTATCAGGATTGCTATCAAAAGCTGCTTACCTGTTGACTCTCTGCAAAAATTATTATGCTAAAGTTCTTGCTGCTTATTTTCTACCTAATTTCTGCATGGATAAGGGATACTCTGTACACATTCCCAGGAGTATTTTAGAGAAAGTCAGATTGAAAATATTTAATGCAGTGGATTTCTAAGAGTGTCTTATTAGAAAGAGCAATACTAATTTTATATTAAAAATTAATTTACTTCTGTTTGACTTAAAACTCAGGATAAATACAGTCTCAGATTTTTCTCTTGAGGCACAACAGAAGTTAAATTGTTACTGAACAAATTTGGTATGATGGATCATTCCAATCTACTGCCTTTTCCTTATGGTAGTCCACAGTTTGTGTTGTTATTAAAGGATCGGGTGGTTTTCAAAGATCATCTCTTTTTTTTTCTTTCTTTACAATTGCAAGCTCTTTTTCAGAATTATTTTAATGAGGCCCGAGATGAAAACAGAACATGAAGAAAACTGAGAGGATTATTATATTTGCCAAAAACAGTAAATTTTTTTTTTTTTTTTGCTTTTGTTCATTAGATAGTGACATAAGACAAGACTAACAGGGAGGGAAAACCATTTTTAGAATGTAGTGGTCTTCAGTTCTCTAGACATGAAAGTCTGATGTCATTTCAGCTAAGCTAGCTTATCCCTCTACACTTGCAGTACCTGTTCTTGAGAGCTGCTGGTCTCCTATAGTGTAGATGGATGCGTCAGCTGGCGTGATGTATTTGAAAGATTAAGAGACATAAGTCAGAGTAATTAGCTCCAACTTTGATGTTCATTCAGTGAAGAAAAAGTGAAACTGGTGTTACTGAATTCCACTTGAAATGTGTGGTGCAGCATTTGAGATCCTTAGGGAAAGTGATTATAACCAACATAGGAGAACAAAATAATCATAACAATATAAAAAACTTAATGTGGGCACCTACACCATATCTTACTCAGCCAATAATGTTTGCCAGTATCAAAATTATGTAGTCTTTAAAAAGCCAAACACACAATTTACATCTCCCTCTTTTACAAATTGAAAACTGTACAACAGCTTGTAGTATTAAATCACAATCAACTGCATAACTGATTTAACTATTCTATATAGACCTAAGTGTTGTATATACTTTAATATTTGCATTAACTTTTGAAGAAGTACTTCATTCTCTGTCAGTTGATGCTATCCCATAGTTCTAAGTGTATAAAGTGCTGTATTTCCAATGTACACCAAGTCATTACTTTTGCAAGTTGCATTGCTAAATCCTTTTTGAGGTAGTAAGATGCAACTGCCTCCTGTAAAAAGTTGCTTGTGATATGTAAAAGCAAAACTAGACACACAAGTATGGCAGTCTGAGCTCACAAAATGCCTTCATTCACATAAACATTTAATTTTCAATTTTTCATCAACCTATACTTTTTGTTTCAATTTTCACAAGTTTTCATATGTATTCAGATCACTTTTTTTCCCTGTTGAAGTTCTGATTAAATTCAAAAATTGAAATTTCTAGTTACATCCAAGTGTTAATTAATGTTCAGTAGGTGCTGATATCAAATTCAGAGGTAAAAACCAAATTATTCTTGATTCTATATTCTTGTCAATCACCTTTGAAATATCCAAGCTCCATTCCCAAGAATGCACTCTATATTTTCTTGAAATTATTCTTTAATAGCATCTTGCATGGGGAAATCCATAACTTTTCATGCTGGTCCCATGACGTGGGACCAAATATAAGCCCCTTACAAGGCTCTCCCCATCCTGCTCACAGCCCAACCCCCTATTTCAGCCCCATGGGGCTGAACTCACCTGCAGACCCTCATCCTGACTTTTTCAACCCATGCCTAGGAAAGTGCAATATCACCAAACAGACTTGAAACCTCCTTCCCTCTTTCCATCCCTCCACTGGGCCTGCAGAACCACAAGACCTGTTCTGTACTCTGCAACATTATCAGACTCCTATCTGAACTTTAGACAGGAGTTTGGGGACAAAAAACTGTGATCCTTGAGTTTCCTCATGGTAGTCTTTAGTCAAACACACAATTGCTTCGCCACTGCAAGAACTGCGACTGCTGTTGCAAGGATAAAATAACATATGCAGTGCAAGTTGATTGGCATGTGCTACAGCCAAGTGGGGTAGGAAGGCTGGTACATATGGAAGAGAGTCTGAAAATGCATTTTATTGAATACCCTTCAGTACCCTAGAGCCAGAATGACCTCACAAAAATAGATTATTCAGTGTGGCCTCCTTAAAGCTTCCTCCTTTCTGCATCTTGCCACATCACTGTTAACGTATTCCCTGATGTGCCCCAGATTTCACTCTCAAAAATGCTCACCTTATTCCTGATCTGTAACCTCAGCACTACTCCTATCAGTGACAGCACTCTTCCCTGGTGCTTGCTCAGTCCCCTCAATTACTTCAAATTTTCTTCTTTACAATGTTGATGACTCCCTTAGGAAACCTAAGCCTTTCTCTCCAAAATTCTTACAGTGTGCATTCTGATGTACCACATATGTTCCTTGAAAACTGCACCCTCTCAGGCTTCTCCTCTATAGCATGTCCCTATAAAATACTTCAACCTTTTTCTAAAATCTTCTCACTCTCTCACATTACCTCATCTTTCCTCCCCTCAAAAAAGCTCATTTTGTTACAAGTACCTCAGGTTTCCACTTCAAAATGTTACCTCTGTTCCCTCTAAATTTCATCACTTTTTTCCTCAAAAAGCTAATTTTGTTATAAGTTTCCTCAGCTTTTTCCTCAGTAAGCTCATTTCCCCTCTAATTTACCTCATCTTTCCCCCGTAATGTGACCTATAACATCTCTAATATACCTCAGTTTTTCCCTCAAAAATGCTCATTTTGTCACCTACAAATTACTTCAGCTTTTCTCCTAAAGCATCACTTCTTTCCCCTCATGGGAAAATTCATGGACATTTTTTGGTGAAAAGCTGAAAATATGTGCTTTCCTCTGAGAAAAGGGGGCATGGAAACCCCTCTCAGTGACAAAAGTGTCACACAAAGCCATTTCCCTCCCTCCAGATGACACAATTTCTCTGTGCTGTAGGGTGTCCACCCAGGTCCCTGCCCAGCACCTGTAGCTGCCAGGTCTGCTCTGCAGGGCTGACCCTGAGCACCCTAAGCACCACAAAGACCTGCCTGGAGCCCTTCTGCTCCCCCAGACCACACTGCAGCATAAGAGAAAAATCCCTTCCTGTATCCTGGGAAGCTACTTACAGGTATCCCAGATGCCTTCCCAGGGCAGTCAGGTGGAAGACTATGTTGCAAGCACCTGAGGTGCAAGTACCATGCCTGATTTCTTGAGCAAATCTGTTGATAATCAATACCACCCTGGAGCTGAAGTCTGAACATAATATTTTGGACCCTGTGAATGCAAAAAGTGTGATCCCTGTGGTGTACGTAGTGAGGGAGCCATTGCTCTTTTGCAATTGCTCTTTTAGACACCCAGCTTAGGAAGAACCCATCTTCTCTGCCATTCCTGTGCAAACATAGGAAAAAAATGCAGAAAAGGAAATGAAACTGTCCAGACATTAGTTATGGTTGTTACCATTCTTTTCATAGACTCATAGAATGGTTTGGGGTGGAAGGGACCTCGAAGATCATCTAGTTCCAACCCCCTGCCGTGGACAGGGACACCTTCCACTAGAACAGGTTGCTCAAAGCCCCTTCCAAACTGGCTTTGAATACTTTTCCTTCCTAAACCTTCCTGCTTACATTTCTGAAGTTAGCAGGCATTTAATGACTATGAAAATTCAGAAAATGTGGAAAAAGATTTATGCACCCTTTTTCCTTCTCTGCTTCTCACACCCACATCCTTCCTGTCCCTGAATTTGAATTTGTACCTTTCATTTCTTTGAAATTCCTGGATAGAAAGACCTGGCAAGTCTGATTACCACAATGTTGCCCTAGCATAAGAAAGCTGAACCCTCTGAAATATCCAAAGTCCTGAAATAAGGTTATAAATCATGAGATCATGAAATAAATATAACAAATTGCTATTTAAGTTTTTCTGTTGGCTTGGAAGCCTATTTAACAAGCCTGCATTTCAACTCTTTCATTGCAAGGGCCACATCAGTCAAGACAGATTCTCAGCTGTACAAGCAGCCGGGTATGTGCAATGAGCCAGTTGTAACATGACAGATGTCATTCTACTCTTTCCACAAGACAGGTTTTATTCGTGTGGTGAATCTCAGTCTTGAAGAGACTCAAATTTCAGACAAAATGGGTAATGGGCAAGTTACTCTGGCAGCAATGTTTAGCAGCAGGGCCACCATGTAGGCTAAGGGAAATAGAGAAAACTTATTCCTCAAAATACATGTCACTGGAGAGTTACATGCCAATGCTACCTGGGGCAAACACATCTGGTGTTGTGTGAGGGGGTATTTGCTTTCTTGCTTAATTCTGGAATTTGCTTTCCTTTGAAGATGCTTGTTTAATGCTACTTCTGGACCTAAGACAGGAGGTGAGGCCTCCACAACCTGCCCTGTGAGCTCAGGGGAGACTGGTCCTGGCACTACTGTTTTCTCTGCTTTCTCTGGAAAGTCTCTCACTAGGGGCTGGAGTGGTGAAGGCAAGGTGACTGAACACTGGGATCCCCACACATGCTTACAGACAGGCACTAGACTTTGGTGTGGGATACCAACACACCCATTTCCTACTCCTCTATCTGCTTCCTCACTCTCTATCCCTCTGGGATAAATAACTGTCTTTGGGACAGAGGGAGCTGCAGTTATTAAATTATCAGTCTCCAAAGAATTACCTGTTTGCTGGCCACCACCTCCCACTTTGGGAGGAACAAATTCCTCCTGGGTACAGAAACATCTACACATCTACAGTATCAGTATAGTTCTTGTTTTTATCTAAATCTGATTTTTTTTTAAAGTTTCATGGTTTGGTTTTTTTGGGGGTTTTTTTTATGTCTTTGTAATTAATTTGTGAGCACAGGCTCTCCTTTTCTCTTTTCTACTCCCCTGTGAAACAGTGATCCTCTGAAATAAAAATAATGCTTTGTTTGTTTTAAAATGCAGCATTGACTCTTTCCAATTGGGCATAAAAACCTAACTAAATCCATTTTATTCTTAGCTCTCTATCCTACTAGTGTTTTTTAACACTGCTTACATTCAAAAATCCAATATTTTAAAAGCAATTTCATCTTCTCACAATCAAACTTCCACACCATTCAGTCTACTTGCAACATTAAGAAAATAAACTTGCTAGTAGACATGCATGTATTAAAAAGATCTACATTGTGCTATATAGAAAGTAAACAGGAGGTCAGATCTATTTTTCTCTTTAATGACATGATTTCAGATTTTTCTGGGGCCTTGAACCGGCTGCTGCCTATGCCACTGAGAATCCAAATCCTTGTTTCAGTTGTTAGATTCCTTTTTGCAGTCTAGGAAAGCCATAAGTTAGTAAAACCTTTAACATTTGAATTTCCTTTGACCATAAGAAAAGATATATGTCGAAGCTAATGAGATTTCTCTTGAAGCCAAAGGACAGACTTGGCTTTTGGAGGGAATGATACTCTAAACATTCACAAAAGCAGGGATTTTTTAAGATACATTTCTACCTAAAGGCTTGGGAGGTACTTAAGTTTTGGAGGGCGTATACTACTCTGAAAGAGAGTGTACTAAACATATGTGCTCTTTTGTAACCACTGTGTTATGGGCAGTCCCATTTTCCTTCAAATCAACTTTTTTGGCTGCATCTAGTGCAAAAATAGTATAGAGGGGACAGGAGAAGGGAGGGAAAGGGGAAGGGAGGGGAAAATGAGGCGGTAATGAAGGGAGAGGCGGGGAGAGGAGAGAGGAGGGAAGCGGAGGGGAGAGTGGAGTTGGCCAAAAGAATAACAAAGTATCAAGAGAAAAAAGAAATTTTACAGCATTTTATTATTTGTAAGTGGCTGAAACATGAAGACTTGCAAGACTGACAGGTCTTTCTAATAGGCTGTAATCTGTAGCAGAGCTGGGAAGGCTTGGGAAGAGCTGCCTGTAGAGCAAGTTTGCAATTTATGCATCTTTTCTGCAAGCTAATGGGCTCTTTTAGTGTAAACATTGATTTAAATAATAATAATAGTTATGAAATATATCTTGCTCATTAAAAATGTGAAAGTGCAAACTGGAATTTATATTCTTTATGTATTGTTACTGTTATGACAGTGATTTTCTTACTCGCAGTTTTCAGTCACAAAAATGAAATCAGATTGGAAGCCATGAGTTTGGAATTTAGATGCTTTTTTACACCTAGAAGGTTATTTCTTCACATAAACCTACCATGTAAGCGTTGATTTCATTTGCAGCAGTGTCGTTGATTTTAATAGATTTGAAACCAAAGACCCACTGTTTTCTGTGAGTTCTAACTTTCATCACACCAAAATACAATTGCTTTTTCAGTTTATCAGATTTTTCTAATTATTATTTTCTTTTTCAGTTTCAAGTCTTGCTCCATGGTCTAAGGCTAATTTTGGCATATTTTTGTCCCTTGTTTGGGGATACATTAGCTGAAACAATTTTATGTCTTTTCATATTGTGTTTAAATATTGTGTTTTCATATTGTGAATAAAACAAGTAGCTAGTGCTGTGAATTCCAAATTATTTTTTTTTATATATAATCAGAGTGATAAAGAAAAAAATAAATTTCAGAAGAAGATAGGATCAATATCTTTGATGTTGTGGAACTTTTTATTTCATAACATATGCATTAGCTCTTGCATATATTTTGCTGCAACCTGAAGAGATAGTTTCAGTTAGCATTCATAAGTGTTTTACCATTTTAATGCCTTTAATTGTTTAGACTTTCTAAGCTAAAGCTGTCCATTTAAAGTTCTTTTTTGGGATAATTTTACTTAAATATATCTGAACTGTTCATGACTTACATTTTTAAATATGCGTTATTGTAAAAAAAGCTGAATGCCCAACCTCAAATAGAATTCAAAACATTACTGCTCTTTCCAGGTAGATATCTGGATAGTTTCAATATGCACTTTTGGTATGTCAGGATGAAAAACTACTTATGACAGTGCAGATTCCTCAATACAGAAAATGTAAAGAATCTAGTTAGAACATTCAGCTGTGAATTTCCTTTAATTAATTGCCTCTTCTGCTGAGGAGAAGTAGAAATTTCTGTCTAGTCTCAGTTTCTGAGGTAAGGAATGTAAATGCATTTTGTAGGTGTACAGTGTTGTGGTTTATCTGTTGTTGTGATTGACTGTTCAGTGATTGCTGGTTAATTACATATCATTAATAAATCAATACATGACTTTGATTCTCATTTTTTTTAAACCAGATGAACAGATCAGCATTTTCCCTCTGGCACCCCAAGATCCACAAGTGTTGCCTATTCTATTTAGCACATTCTAATGGACCCATTGTGCCTGAATTTGTCTTGTATTTTTTAAACCTGATAGTACTATCTGCTTCTACTGCTTCCTGTGCAACCAGATGCTAATCCAAAGTTACTCACTGCTTTAAGAAAAACTTATCTGTTTTAAACCAATTGCTTGGTAGTTTTACTGAGATTTGGTAATAGTTCTGCTTTGACTTTTTCCATTGCTCTCATGACTTCATCAGCCTCCATCTCCCCTCAGCCTTCTCATTCACAGATTGAAAAGTACGAACCTTTTCAGGGTCCCCCTGTAAGGCAGCTGCTTTGTCCCTTTCAGTGTTTTAATTGGCCTTCTGTACCTTCTCCAGCCCCACTCACTGTGTTTCATTAAACACATGCTGAAAATACAGGTGAAAATAAATTAAAAGATTCAGTTGAAAGGTACACTGCATGCTACAATTTATGCAGTAAATGAACAGACATGGAAAATATCTTTGATTTGTCTGTGGAAGCCCTTGCTCTCTTGCTTGAGCTAAAAAACACTTAGTGAATACATAGGAGAGAATGACAGGATTTGAGGGGAAAAAAGGACATAACAGCTAGCCGTGAATAGAAACTGAGAGGCGTGAAGGATGAAAGAAATCCCTAGTGTGATTTTTAGTTTGTTAGTGTTCATAGTTGATTGGATAGCTCACCTTATTCTTTTACATTTTTCATTAATTTTTATTTTAGAAGCTATAAGTAGAAAACTTTATTTCTATTTTAAAAGTTTAAGTTAAGTAAAATTTCAGGAAGACAAGCTAACAACAGGTATCTTTGGGGATCGTGATTTTGAATTCTGGATTATAGCACGTGTCCTGTTCTCAAACTTATTTTTCTAGCATCCTGAATGTGAGAGTCTGTGTATGAGTGAGTTGGCTAATTAAAAATCTTCAAGCAAAGAGTAGGTATGGGGTGGTGAGTAGCAACTAAAATCAATCTCTCATGTGATACAAAGGCAGAAGGAAAATATTTCAGCTTCAAAAACCATTATATAAAGTGTAAAAAAGCTTCTTTAGATAAGAATTCTGTATTGAAAGAAACATTTTTACTTAATGCAGAATTTATCCAGCATAAGAAGAGTAACCCAAATCACTGGAAGGTGTTTATTTTCATCTCTGTAGTTTCCTGTAGTGTGGTAGTACTGGATGAGCAACAGTATCAAAATCAGGGATGAAAACAGATGCATTTCCTTTATCAGTGAACAACAAAGAGAACAAACAAGAATAATCAACCCTGCTTTGGACTGGACTCCGACTGAGAGAATTTTGAGATGTTTACTGCTAAGAGTTGCATCTGGAGACTGCCTCTGTAGTGGACACTGCAATTACTTGATTACTGTGCAGTAATTTCAAACACAGTTCTCCAGCCAGGAGTTCTTTTATTTGGATTGCCTACGGCATATGCAACAAGAATAACTGTCTTCTGTTGTAAGGTGAATAAAAGGATTCCTAGGTGTTTTGTGCACTCCTAATACACAGAGACAAGAGTCATGGACAGTGGGTTGTCTGTAGCTTTCTATTCCATATCTATTTCTGGTTTGAAAAAGCTGCTTTTTCTTGTCTTTTCTTTGGCTTGTTTATTTATTTATTTAATGAAATGATTAAGGCTATCTCAGCTGTTTAGGAAAACTTAAAGGTAAGAGGGGTATATGCTAAAAGTATATGCTAAAAGTTGCTGGGGCACTGAACTGAGTAGATGAAGGATGATTTCTGTAGCAATTTATTGTAAGACGTTGCCATCTCCATTTTGGCAGGTTGTCAGAAGTAGTTAGATAACATTGCAAGCCCAAACTCAATTACAGATGGAAAGATGTAAAAAAGCAACTCTCTTTCCTTGGTCAGTGCTGCTGACTTTCTTCCATGTCACATCCAACCAGTAGGGAGCATGATGCTCCTTATAAATTCCCGTCAGGCTGAACAAAAGACACCAGCCCTGCATCAGGGAGTTCTTATGCTTTATTTTACAATTGTCTTAACTCCGGCAGCTAGCACCCTATTTAGTCTCAAATGTGCTGGCTAACAAGCCCTTAATTATCACAACACACTTCAGAAAGCCCCAAATCCTCACAACAAACCTCAATACAGAGTACAGGGTAGAATACTATAGCTGCACTTTGCCCAGACAAAGAAAGGGAGGAGGGAAAAAAGGCAGAAAAGGGAGAAAGAGAGGAAAGATCACCAGTCTTTAGATCTTGCATTAGTCCTGCCGCATGGCTGTTCCAGAACTAGGGTAGTGAGACAAAGAAGAAGAGAGGAAAAAGAGAGCAGGGGGGACTAATCCACTTCCTTTTACAGTTAACCTGGTAAAGTACATTTTTCACGCCATTTCATTCATGCATGTACAGCCAGCCATTTAGAGCCTTTCAGGAAGTGAGTCAGGGAAGGACAAGCATCAGTCTCAAGGTGGGAAAGAAAGTTGTCTCAGAACAGCACTGCCCCACCTCCGCAAGACTGTCTCTTCCAACCACAAAAAGTTTGAGAAAAAACATGCTTATCCTTGATTCTCCACAAGTATTCTTTCTTTCACTTTTACCATACATGTATCTCAGCCTCTCTCCTCCTCATCATCTTAACACCTCTTTTCTGTGGCAGAAGCTGCTTCTCTTTTGTATTTGTTTGAGGATGTGTCACTAACACTGCAACCAGTTTGTCATTTGGACAATCTTTGAAGATATAATTCTACTGTACCTGAGACAGAAGGCACAGGTTCTTTTGGGCTTCAGAATAAAAGGCAGTCTGCAATATTATTTAAGCTTGAGTTAAAGACCTTGTTAAGAAAAAAAATTCTAATGAATCAAATACTTTCGAGCCCACAGTGGTCAAATTACTCTTTTTATTTTTTTCATATGTAATGGATTTGCTTAAGTAAATCCAGGATTAATTAAATATTGGGATATATTTTACCATTTGGGATATATTGCTGATTTAAATTTTATAAGGATTTGAGCTCAATTAAGTACAGAATGCCTGACATCTGATAATGCTTTTAGAATTCCTGAGCTTATTTAGGTTTTACTGTTGGCAGCCTAACTTATAATGACTGCCAAAAGAAAATCTTAGGATCTTTTGAAATTGAGTAGCTGGTTTGAGAAAGTTCAGCGTATTTTACCCTTAGAAAAGCTAACAAGGTTAAGAAGGAATAAAAAGAGTAATATTGAACTATCTGGATTCCATTCATTAAATTGACTGATTTTATGCTAATGATTTAAAAGCCATCTTTTCTTACATAATTTGCTCCAGTCCACCTAATTTAAACTTTAGCTAATATGACTGCAAAGTATGCAGTTATATTAAAAGGGCTGTACTTGAAAATACTTAATCAATTCTGTTTCTTTTCTTCCCCCAAAGAGAACTGTCATTTTATTAAGGTACATATTCTATCATTTTAATTATTTGTTGATGTGAGAGACTGAGAAAAGTGGTTACTGGCTCAAAACAACCAAAGTATTTGTGTGAGAGAGGTCAGGGAAAGTTCTGTGAAAGTGGGATGGTGCAGTGCCCCACACCCTGCCCCCTTTGGAGCCTTCTAGTCCATCTGTCAGTCACTGGCACACCAGAAGCAATGCCCCACATCCCACCCCTGGAGCCCCAGTCTAGTCCCAGAGTGGCTATCAGACTGCAAGCCCCACCTGGGGGTGTGGCCAGAGGAGGCCAGAACAGATAAAAAACATTGCACAAGGGTGCATATGGTCACATCACTATTGTCCTTGGATTTTATGGCAGCTGAGACAATGCTGGTTCCAGGGGTGGCAGCTATCTCCTAATTTTCTCTCTCTCTCTCTTTTTTTTTTTTTTCCTCTCTTTCTCTTTTCTTCTCCTGATTTCCTCTTCTTCATATCTGGGTAAGTTAACGTTTCGTGGGTTAGAGTTTGTCAAGTCAATGCTTTGTGAAATGCTTTATTTTGATGGAATGTTTGCTTTAAATTTTGCCAAGTTCCTGATCTTCTAAAGTTCGCCAGTAGAGGTTTCTTGTTTAATTTCCTGAGTACATTGTTGGGTTTCTCTTGTGCACCTACCTCAGGGTATTAAAAAAAGAGTAAGCCCCTCTAAATAAACTTGCCAAGTGAGGACCTGGGCTTTACAGTTGATTTTAAACTTTTTTGGGTGTTCTCTGCAGAGAAATAGATCAACAGCTTCAGATTTCTCTTTGCTGGTACGTTTTTGTCATAAATATTCATATACACTTCCTGATTTATTAAATGTCAATGGTTACTATTCATTTCACCAAGCTTACTTTTTTGAAGGTACGTCCTGTGAAAATGTGTGTACTTTCCCCAAAATTATTTTGCACTTTTACAATGATTACAGTGATCTCTCTTGTGATGACATCAAAACTGCTTTACAAATATGAATTAAAGTTTACAAAACCTCTGTAGAACAGCTAAGAATTGTTATACATGTTTTCGAAGTGAATACTCTGAAGGACAGACTGTAAGTGATTTGGCTAAGTTCAAACAGGGTATCAATATGAATGACAAATTCTCACCCTAGCTTAATTAGTAGATCATAGTCCTTGAGTTCTCTTTAACAGTATAAAATACAATTCCTTTCTGAAAAGTGACTCTATAAAAACAAGTGCCATATTTATGAATCATTGCTTTTATGAATATTCCTGCCAAAATTTTGCCATATTAAGAGTTAATTTGAGGGCATTGCAAATGGCATTGCTAAGCTGTCTCTAAATTGTGAAGAAAGGGTCATTTTGCTTAATTTAATGCAGTTACCAATGCTTTTTGTAAAGAGGACCATCTAAATGGGACCATGTAATTCAAGTCCAGGCACTTACTGCTGTGCAGAGCTTTCAAGCTATTTTGCTAGGTCAACTGAAACATACTATATCAAATTCATGAGACAATAAAATATGATATCCAAAATCTGTATTAAAAAAGCTTGTCCTCTTAAAGCTAAAGATTAACTGCTCTTGTTATTAAAGCAAATAGCCAATATACCCTTCACAGGAGCTCATCTGTCAAACTCCTTAAAATCTAATTGTTCCTCTAGTCTTCACAACTTCAATCCAATAGGCAGAAGAAGTGTACCCATGTTGTAAGTGTACTAAGTGTTGGGTCTTTCTGAAGAGATGGGCTACTTTAATCTCAGTGAGACTTTCAAGGAAGACACTTCAGAAAGGAGGATGTTTACTAGTTGCTAAGCTTTTATTGCTATAGGAAAGACAGGCATTTTACTGTTAGCCCTCCTATTTATTCATGCTGTGTTACGTAGGTATTTTATGGATGTGCTTTGGTTTATACTGTCAATTCAATGTGTCTTCCTTTGCAGAAATACAGAATTCAAGGGCTAAAACTATCCTCACGTCGGGTAGAGGAATTTGCCAGAAGAACATTCTTCCATGAACCTGGCGTCTGGCTAAGTTGTAAGGGAGTCTTTGAAGTCTCATTTTCAGAAAAATCCTTTTCATTATGAAAAATACATGCACAAAATGGCATGTCCTTGAAACTATTAGCATTTACAAACCTCTTTTAAAAGTCAAAATCCCTATTCCAGACAGACTTTTTACCACAAAATATAATAAGGCTATAGACCCCATGAAATGGAGTACAGTTCCTCTGAATAATTATCAATATTATGTCAGTATGTGAAGCTGTAAACTCAAATCTGGAAAGTGATAATTAGTTCTTTATTATTATATAATTTCTTATCAGTGATAAGCCATGCTTCTCTTTAATATTTCTTCTTGTTTTGATTGGCAATAGAAATATGATAGCAGATAAATATTACTTTATTTGCATAAATACACTGAATGAATACAGTGCTTGAGTATATTTAGTCATGCTAGGAAACCTCTCAATTTTTCTTATAAAGGGTAATGGTTTTGCTTGTTATTCACATTTCATATTATTTCCTGGCTCTCATCTGGCTATGATTATGCATTGCAAATACAGCAGCATCTCCTGTACTCAGTAAAAGATCAATTAAATCTTTTTATAATGTACTTATTAACAATTTAAAATCAGTGAAAACATTGTTCTGTGTATATGTGAAAAAAGCTCCATAGTAATATGGATCAACTCTCAAGAACTCTGAAGACAAATCAAAGTGCAAATCACTTGGGGGAAAAAAAAAAAAAAGCTATCCATCCTGCCATGAAGTAGGATGCTTCCTTCTGCTCCTGTCATGATTTCGGAATGGTACTCCCCAATTCAATGCCCCTATCAAGACTCTCCAAACAATGCACTGCTAACTCGCTCCCCAGATTTCTCCTTCCCCTCCTCCCTGCAATGGGCTGGAGAGGAGAATTGGAAGTACAAAAGGCAAAGAGGATGGGTTGACATGAGAACAATTTACTGGAAACAGCAGTGGGGTAAGAAAACAAGCAGTAACAGCAACAATACAAATGACAAAGGGCACAAGAAAGAACAATTCAGAGACCCTGTGACAACAGGCAATACTGGTTGGCTCCCTTTGCTGCATATCCTCCACCGGACCAGAACCCCTTCTTCACGGGAGAGAGTTCCTTTCCCCTTCCCCCAGAAATTGTATGAGGTGGTACAGAATAACTTCCAAGTCCTAGCCGTGCCCCTTCCTTGCTGCTGCAAAAATTAACCCTGTCCTGGCTGGAACCAGGACACCACCGTTGCCCTATGTCCCTATGTTTAGACACTTCATAGATAAGTTTTTAACAGGCCTGGTTAAAGAACTGGATTGAAGTAAAAAGATGTGTTGCGACATGGGAAATTCCAATTAGAAATAATGAAAAAGTCATCCACTCTGAAGGTGGTCAAACACTAGAGCAGGGAGTGTTTGTGGAGTCTCCATGCATGTAGTTACTGAGGTCTGATTGGACACAGCCCTGAGCAACTTGCTGTAGTTGACCCTCCATTGAGGAAGGACTTGGACTGAAAGATCTCCAGAGGTCCCTTCCAACATCACAGTTCTGTGGTTTTGTGATTCTGTTTACATATGCAGGTGTATTATTGCTTTGTGTTTAGAGCATCTGTGTCCTTTGGTCACTTTTTACTTTCGGAAAAAAAACCAGTCTGACACCCTAGGCTGGACAGTTCTTACTATGCTTAATTCTGTGGGACTATGATCTAAAAATGAAGCTAACTGATATGAAAACTGTCCATCTCCTTTTACTGAAAGCCAAAGAAACTTGCAACTACTCTCTTAAAGACTCATTGTTATAAGATGTAAAGTCATTCCTATGCCTTGAATTGTATGTGTTTTAACCATATAAAAGGAAAAGGGATGGAATTAGAGTAAAGCAGGATAATGAATTTTTCTTTGTTTTAGCAGTAGTGAATGTATTTGTAGCTGTTATCAGTATGTACTTGGAACAAGATGAGTCTTCCTGATAGATAAAGAACTGTGGTTTGTTTCCAACAAACAAAGAGCTGGCTTTGTCTGTTAATTAAAATGTAAGGTCAACACTAATGGAGGTGTTTACAAAATCCAGATTGATATTTAAACTGAAAGTATGGGCCCTATATACTGTGCATTACTTGCTTATCTAGAATCTTACAAAATGGACAAATACAGAATTAAAATAGGGGGAGAGAGAACGGCTACTTCAGACTTAACTGAGGAGAAGAACTGGAAGAGGGGTGGGTTGGTATGGATCACACCTGAAAGATGATTTTCTGACATTTTAGTGGACCTCTGAGTAATCGCATAAAACTTTGGGTCTATCCTAATAAACTCTTCTCGATCTTCTGATTTCAATTTTGCCTTTTGATAGATTAGTTGAGCAGACTGAAGAGCTAGAATTCCCTCTGAGAAACATTGTCCTGATCATCTCTCTGCTGGTAGCTGGAAAGGGCAGTTGAATTCATAAGGAAAAGTAATGAGTAATTTCTTACAATCTTGAGAGGTCAGGAAGTTCGTATTGCAATTGTCTTCCTTTTGCCTCAGGATAGTAAAATGACCAAGAAACAGTTTCTTCTGCTGGCTTTGCAGAGAAGCAGCACGAAATGTTGATAGGAGAATGTACCAATTGTTATCAACATCCTCTCCTGTGTTTTTTTTTTTTTCTTTGTTTCTGCAAGGGATACCATACTGGTAATAGCTGAACAGTATGTGAACATTTCTATGCTCTTATAAAAAATATTTGGGGGTAGCAGTGTGTGTATTTGTGTCTTTCTTCCATAGCAAAGTCTTAATTACATGTTTTGGTCTTGAGGAGAGGTTTCTCAGTGCCTAGTTTTTAAACCTGTATGAACTAGATATGAACAGTGGAAAAACTGCAGCATAAATGACAGTGACACCACAAAAAATTGTGGCATTAGTTATATGCAAATACTCTAAACTTCGAATTCTTCTGAGCTTCATTCCCAATATACCCAAATTTTTGAAATGTTATCATTTTAGGTTATAGGTAATACTTTTTATTAGTTTACAAGCTAATCTATATAATGTCTAATTAGCTGCCTTTCCTCCTGTGTTTGCCTACTATCCTCGCATGGCAGAAAAGTCACAGTATGACTAAGATATGTTTTAGAATGCCAATTCTATTTAAGTGCACACTTAAAAAAAATGAAAATGCAGACTAAATTCAAGATTGGGCATAATTCTTTTGTGAATAGAGCATTTTGTTTTACATAAATAACTGTAAAAATAACTGGATGTTAGGACAGCTTAGGAATTTCCATATAAATATATTAAAAGAAATATTTTTCGCTTGCAAACCTTTGCATCTTGTAAGATGGAATCATGGTATGAGTCATGTTCAATGCATCGGAAGTATGTCTATTCTCTGTCATACTGCCATCTCCTGCATTCATGTCATCCTTTTCTCAAAGTCCAAGTACAAAACAGTGTGTCAGATGGCCTTCAGATAAAGATAAGAAACCATCTTACGCTGTGGGATACAGAAAGGAAATTTAACTCTTTCATGTATTACAACTTTTTTATTCTTGAGCGGTACAAAATTTTCCACTTTTTACACATTGATTTTATAGACTGTGTATGAATAGCTTCTTTTAATGCTATTTCCCATGAGTTGCAGCCTACATTTTCAAAAATGAGAAGTGGTTTGGGGTTCTTTTGTTTCTGGAAAGTCTATTTTTGAGATATCTCTGGAAGAGCCTGATTTTCAAAAGAGGATTTAGGATTTGCCTACTGATTATCAGAATGTTTTAAAAGAATCTTGAGAAGGACAGAATAGTTCCAAGTCAGTTTTTAAAATTATAAAGGTGAGGTGGTTAGGAACAATCAGCACTCACTCATGCTGTCAAAGACAATATAGCTGCCTGGCTCTATAAACATGAGAATGAGAAATCCTTGCTACATTAGAAATAATACAATGACTAGTAGGAAAAGTTGGTGAAGGACAAGAGGAAAAATCTATACATTAAAAGTATTAATAATTAATTATTAAATGTTCTCTTGTTTTCAAGAAGCATAAAAAGTAATTCTGCAATGACTTATTTTAATCCATCCCATCAATGAAAAATATTATATACTCACTGGAAAATGAAGAATTTGCATCCCATCCATTTTTATCCATTCATCCTATCCATCTATTTTCATATTGCTGCCCACCAATCAGATATTTGAAAACCTTCTCCAAAATAAATATCTTTAAAGTATATTTTAAGATTCCTCTTCTCTGAAAACACAGTGGGTGGGAATCATGCTTACTGTAATTTTGCGACAGCTCTTTTGAGCATCATGAAGTGTCACATTGTGGAACATCATTCTAGTCATGAAAAGTCCAAAGGCAAAAGTCTTGCACCACTCAACTTAGTTTTTTTCTTTATTTAAATGCATAAAGATATATTATTCTAGATATTTTAATGCCATGCATTATTAAAAAGCATAAGCAACACAAGAAAATCCCAAAGAATTACTTAGTTATATTTTAGCACCGTATGTACAAAGTGCTGCCACAAAAATGTGAAATTTTTTTCTGAAAATCATAAAATCAAAAACTGGTTCAGGTTGAAAGGGATCTTTAAAGGTTATCTAGTCCAACCCCCCGCAAAGAGCCAGAGCATCTTCAAATAGCTCAGGTTGCTCAGAGCCCCAGCCAGCATAACCTAGAATGTTTCCAGGCATGGGGCATCAACCATGTCTCTCGGCAACCTTGTTTCAATGTTTCACCACTGTCCTGGTTTCAGCAGAAGACAGGGTTAATTTTTCACAGTAGCAGTGAGGATGTGTCTGGGTTGTTGCTCTATACCACTTCAGGTTGTCTCTTGTGGGCGGAAGTAAGGGATTCTCCCTTCTGTGAAGAAGGGGCCTGGCTTGGGTTGGGAAGAAAAGCTTGGGCACAGAGAATCTGTTGGCAGTATTCATTTTCTCAGGATCCCACTGTGTTAGTTCAGGTTTGGTGAGCATTTTTTGCATGTAAATCATCCTCTTTTTTTATACTTTTGTTATTAATATTGTTGTTGTTACTGTTCATTTTCTTATCTCATTGCTATTTCCAGTAGAGTTTTCTTATCTCAACCTGTAATCTCTGCCTTTTGTCTTTCTCATCAGAGGGAGTAGGGGGAGGGAAGTGGGAATGCCATTCCTGAACTAGGACAATCACCCTCATTGTAAAATCTTACTCCTTACATCTAATCTAAATTGATCCTTTTTCAGTTTAAAACCATTAACCCTTGTCCTATTGCAGCAGGCCCTGCTAAAAGTTTGGCTCTAAAAGTTTCTTATAGGCTGCCTCTAAGCCTGAAAGGCTTCCCCAGAGCGTTCTCTTCTCCAGACTGAACAACCCCAACTCTGTCACCCTTTCCTTGAAGCAAACAAAAAATCCCTCCAAACATTTGTGGTCCTCGTCCAGACCCACTCTACCAGGTCCTTGTCTTTTCTATGCTGAGGACCCTGGAGCTGGATGTAGCAGGGCAGAATCACCTCTCTTGATCTTCTAGCCACATATGTTGTGATGTAGGCTAAAATATGTTTGGCTTTCTGGACTGCAGCCGCCCATTGCTGGCGCATGTCTAGTTTTTAATTCGTCAGTAGCCCCAAGCACTTTGCAGGAAAATCTTGGAAGCAGAGGTTAAACCAACATTATTTCTCTGGAACACTCATATTTTTAGTGAGAGCAGAATCCGGCCCAAGAAAGGAAATAAGGGAAATGTAGTTTTAGTTTCTCATTTGTTGCAGTGCAAAAACCCTAAAATTCACCTTCCAGTTATGGCGAGTTCCCACAGCCCCCTGCAGCCCCATTGGTTTGTATATTCCCCTCTTAGTTTTATGTATAAGCCTAAGTTTATGTATTTCCTCTGTTCCATATGCATTATGTTCCAGAATGTTCTCCTTTCCTCAGTACCCCATTGGTTGTCTGTATTAATCCCTCCTCTGTTCTACCCCCATTGGCTGTTCCCCTGTCGACTCCTGCCATGTTCCCTTTCCCTATTGGGTTATACCTTTACCCCACCTCCCTTTGTCCCTGTATAAAAATCCTTCTTGCGCTTGTTCCTCATCTTCCTGCCTCTGACCCTCCAGAGGAATAAACCTCTGGAATCCATGCAGCTGACCCCTCTCTCCTCCTTCACCTCTGCCTGCGTGCCTGACCACCAGCCTGGGGGAAGCTCCCTTGGGTGAGGAAAGCTGCGTCCTCGTTGGTTTTTGTGTGCCGCTCCTGCTCCAGGAAGGGCGCCTCAGTGCAGCCCTCCGAGCTTCCATTACCCGGTCTCACGCGCCCCTAGCAGCCGACCCGGCAGACTGCTGAGGACATTCCAGTGGCTGACCAGTGCCGCCACACTGAGTGCTATTTGAACAGGCGTGTCAGAATATGACAGTGTCTGCTAGGGATGAATAATTATAAATTGCTTATCCAAAAAGAAAAAATTATAAGAAAGCTTTAAAAATTTACTTCAGTTTTTTACATTTCAGAGGAAATCAGCTGATGTTATGATGGTAGAGTACATTAAGGGACCTGACAGGCAAAATGGCAGATAGAACAGACAAGTAATTCTGAACAGGGTTTGGTTGTTTCTAAGTGTTTCATTTCACATTAAATCGCTGTTAATGTTTCGTGAATGCTATAGCCAAACTGGTATGAAAGGCAGAAAAAGTGGTGGAGTGGAAAAAAAATGAACTGGGAAATCAGAGTATGTCCTTTTCTGGACCTAGGAATATTTCAAGTCAGTCATGCTACCAGGATTTACTTCACCTGAACATATGGTCCACTAGGTAATGCTCATTTTCTTCCCTAAAAAAAGAGAAAATGTGCACAATAATTGTTCAGGAAAATTCTTAATTTAATTATAAATGCACATGCGCAAAGGTAAAAAAAAACCTTTCTTTTACTCCTGACACAGGAGGTTCATGACCTTGGTTTGATCGAGGGTTGAATAATTGAATATAATGATATGTGAATGTCAGGATAATGAAAACGAAACAGAGTGTGATGAATCTTTCTACAGATTGAGACATGACAGCAGGTGGTGGTGGCCCCCCCTTATTTCCCCCCCCCACCGCACTATGATATGCGAGAAGCTTATTACCCCTCGGCCTTGATGAACAGCACCTAGGCTGAGCTCCTCTTGAGCTTATCAGAAACACTGTCTGTTCCCAGGAACTTACTCTGTCCTAACAAGCACCATCTTTTTTTTTTTAAACAAACAGCCTTGGAAACTTATTTTTTTCCTGAATAACAACCCAAGTCGAATCATATTTATGTTATTTAATTGTCTTAGGTTGCAATGTAAGATGTAATCAAAAGTATGTATTCTATCACCATCTTCATAAACTGTTAAAACCATGTGGATCAGTGTGCTTTATCTCTTCCATGACACATCCCTGATAACTCCCTCCACGGGATTTCTTCTGTTAATGGGCCATCAAGCCTCACTGCATGACTCATAAAATTACATCATGCCATTTTGAGATGCTCCGCCCAGGGAGAGGAACCAAGCATTCCTACCTGGATATAATCTGAGGTTTGGAACACCACAGCCAGCCCTTGCCTACTCGATTCCCAGAGGACAAGAGCTACATAACCACCACTGGACCTTCCGAGGAAGACCAGACCCCTCTACAGGATCACTGCTTCAACAGAACCACATCTATCACTTCAACAGGATTGCAGCCACAATTGAATTGGACTGTTAACCACCACCCTGCCTGATAGGGTGTCAGATTGTATCCCGACTCTGTCAGTGTTTCTGTACTGTTGCATTTATTTTAATTTTCTTATTAAATTGTAGTTCTTAGTTGGAGTCTCTCACTGGTTTGCTTTCAAACTAGCACATAAACTTTCAAATAAGGTTACCCGAATTGGAGCCAGGATGAAAAATTGCTGTGACTTAACCCAA
Organism: Edolisoma coerulescens; assembly: GCA_013397115.1. Lineage (NCBI taxonomy): Eukaryota > Metazoa > Chordata > Aves > Passeriformes > Campephagidae > Edolisoma > Edolisoma coerulescens. The sequence goes on along the minus strand of VWZW01003066.1, from coordinate 49,544 downwards.
CTTTCTTGTGGCCGATAAACAGTGGCCCAAAATGAGACCCTGTAAGCTCTTCTGGACCACAGCAGGCTGTGACGAACAATCTTCCTCTGAGTGGGACCTCTTGGAGCTAGTGAACTTGCAAGAGTTTTGCTTGGAGGGTCACCAAATAACAACAATGAATCCCGGGCTGATATCCCCCACTCCTTAAGGCTCAAGCCTCTGCCTGTTGAGAAGATGCAAAAGCATCCAAAGTGACTATTTCACTGAATTTGAGTGCAATTTTTCACAGGTACCTTTTGCAGACTCTTTATGTCTATGTGCATTTGAGTGTGAATATACCACAGCACATGTACTAGGAATGCTGCTCTCCTAGATTCTTAAATATTTTAGATTTGTAAGTAAGTTAGGCCTGTACGTAAGTTACTGTTGTGGTATAGTAAATTCTATATGAATCCTTTGGAAAATTGTTTGACTTAAGTTACCAGTTAAGTGCTGTTGGGCTTTTTGTCTGTATCCCTTTTTATCCTTACCCTTTCCCATCCTTCTGTCTTCCTCCTTGACCTCCACATAGATAGTTTTAGGTTTATTTCAGTTTGGATTTATTGACTCTGGATTTTTTTTTTTCTTTTTTTCTCAGTGTGCTTTAACTGTCTAGTAAGTAGTAGACCAATCCTTGCAAATGAACTTTGTCATGCTGTCACTTTTATATTAAACCTGGTTTTGCTGATATCTTTGCTGGTGATTTTTTAAGTGATCCTAAAGTACTCATTTGGGACACAGAACAATACCTGAAACTGATGGAAAGGTCCATTATGATAATGATTTGATTGCATGTGGTCTTGCTATTTAACTCCACCAGTAAGAAAGATTGGGGAAAGTGTTGCTACATGGACATCCAAAGCCTTCAAGAAGCAGAAGGCCCAGATGAAAAAGTTACGTGTGGGTGTTGACCTCCTGTCCTGAACCAGACATTGAGATTACCCTCAGTGAATGTTGTGTTCCCATGGCTGAGCTGTGCTCGTCACTGCAAAAATAACTGGGTCAGTCTCAGTTAATTGTGTGTGTGTGCATGAGGGTAAGCTTTTCCTGACACTGCCTCTGTCTAATTTGGCCTGTTCAGTAAATTGAACTTAGCAGTATCATGTTTTTAATCTTGCTTTTTTCCCCCATGACAACTTTTTTATTAATGGACACTTATTTAGTGACTAATAACAGCATAGAACAGTTCAGGCAGTGGGGATGGAAACTTCCAATATGCTTCATCTTTCTCTGTAAATTTCATACTCCTTGCTGCTGGTCTGCTAGACTATTTGACCCTGATTTTTTTTTTTTTTTTTAGTTTATTAAATCAAACCTGGGACATAACACCATATAACCAGAAAACAGTGTTTGTCATGTTTTCGCTTCTGCTGAGTGGTAAGAGCATCATACAAAGTGATAAACATACTCACCTTCTAATGAGTTTAGAGAAATCCAGAGCATTAAAAATCCTGAGTAAGCTCACAATAAAACATTTTACTGATAAAGGCATCATTGGCTGCGTACTGTTTTCATGATGCATCTTTGGCATAATGATATGCTAAACAAATGGTTGGTTTAATAAAATTTATGTTAAAAAGCAAGTTCAAAATATGAACTTTTGGTACTAGAAATAATAGATGTAATGGATGCTAAGAGTAGTTTGCAGAAATGTAGATCCTGTTCTCAGGAAATTGTGATATTTAGATTTACTATTGACTTTCTAAAAGGTAGAGCGTAATAAAGGCACACATAGCACACATCAGTAGCTGTGTTTGGTGCAGTGAAGATAGGTCATCCTTTGGAAGCTGCATATTCCCAAAAAATTCTAGCTTTTCTGTGGATATACCATATGTGGCATAACATACCCACTGTGTTGCTTCTACCCTGACTGGTTTTTCCTCTCTTTTGTTTTTGGAACTTTCTCAGTGCCTGAAAACCAAAGAAATATCTCAAGATTGTAGAGTCATTAAACATTACACTTCTTAGAAGGAAAAAAAATGAGATTTGGGCGTTTGCATTTCTCTTATATTTCTTATGCTTTAGGGTACATTTTCAATGAAATTTCAAAGCTTTTTTCCATGACTTGAAGAATTACAAGCAAAATTTTTAGCATGCAGGTTGGGATTTTCATGTGGGCTTTGAGTTCTTGCCTCAGGATCTTCCAGGAAAACAGAAATTATCATAAGACTTATGTTTGAAATTTTAACAACTGGCATACCCAGACTACTAAGGATATGTCCACAGTGCCCAGTAGAGTAGGCAGGATGATTCTCAAGCTGGCAGGCACCACGCTAGTTCTGGAACCAGAGATAATGTAACTGATGACATTTTTGCACATGTACAACTTTCTGTCAGCACACCTACTGATTCTGAGACTAGAAATCCTACCGCACCAAACTGCACCTGCTCAAATTTCTCTGTGCATAGTTACATATGGGCAAACTTGGTCATGAATAATTTATGCGCTAAACTATAATTTATTACCATAGAATAGATATCTGGGGAAAAAAGAAGTAATATGCCTAGATTTTGATGTAAGAAAAAAATGAGCAATTAACATCGTTTTTAGAATTGTAGAAATATTAGGATATTCAGTTTTCTGCTGCAGGGCTTCCTATTTTTTCAAGCAAGGTTAAGTAATAAAAATTTTCACACTAAAACCTTGTAAAGATTATTTTTATGAAATTTTTCTGCTACTATTTAACATACTGTTATTCTTCAACGTGATTAACAACTTGGACACAGAACTTAAAGAAATACTAAGTAGGTTTATCAACAACACTAAATTGGAGGAGCCATCGACTCCCTCAAGGGCAGAGAGACCTTGACAAATTAGAGACATGGGCAATCACTAACCATATGAAGTTTAAAAAGGTCAAGTACTGGATTCTGCACCTGGGATGGGGCAATCCTGGTTATGTGTATAGACTAGGGAGTGAGAAACTGGAGACCAGTGCTGCGGAAAGGGATCTGGGGATCCTGGTCAATGGAAAGTTGAACATGAGTCAGCAGTGTCAGGAGGGCGGATTGTGTCCCGGAGTGCATCAGGCGCAGCATCGCCAGCCTGGCAAAGGAGGGGATTGTCCCGCCCTGCTCTACACTGGGCCAGCTTCACCTCATGTCCAGTGTGCCATTTTGGGTGTCACAATATAAAAAAGACTTTAAACTATTAAAGAGCATCCAAAGGAGGGCCATGAGGATGGTGAAAGGTCTGCAGGGGAAGCCCTATGAAGAGCAGCTGACGTCACTTGGTCTGTTCAGCGTGGAGAAAAGGAAACTGAGAGGAGACCTCACTGTGATCTTCAACATCCTCATGAGGGGAAGTGGAGGGGCAGGTACTGATCTCTTCGCCCTCGTGACCAGTAGCAGGTCTTGAGGAAATGGCATGAAGCTGAGGTCAGGGGAGGTTTAGGTTGGATATCAGGAAGCAGTCTTTTATCCAGAGGGTGGCTGGGCACTGGAACAGATTCCTCAGAGTTCAAGAAACATTTGGACAAAGCTCTCAGGCACATGGTGTGACTCCTGGGGTAGTGTCCTGCACAGGGCCAGGAGTTGGACTCAATGATCCTGATGGGTCCCTTCCAACTCAGCATATTCTGTGTAAACAACTTCAACTAAGTCTGGCATTATAGTCTTATAGTGCTCCTGCTCAACTAAGATATTTATCTCATTAATGTTCTTTATGCAAAACATAATACTTAGAAATGACCATGCCCTTAATGACCAGCCTTGAAATTACAAGAAAAATTTCAGATAATCTAATGATAAATTGAAAATAAGGAAATAGAATTTCTGGTTGTTTTATTACTTTAGCTTTGGAACCTCCAGATCACCAGAACTTATAGGGCATGGGGGTTTTAGATTTTTTGCCTTAAGCATGTAGCTTAGAATACTGTCTATGCAGTGTGTTGCAAAACAAACCAACAAAACAACCACCAGTACAGGCTTGTTCTGACTGAAGTCTACATTGAAATGTGCCTTCATGAAAAGTAGTTACCACAGGAACAAACAGAAACTAATAAAAGTAAATAAAAGACATGCTTAACACTGCTACCTTGGGCATGAATTGTCATGATGCCCATATTATGCATCATGAACTGCTCTGTACAGTTTCCAGCTGATCCTGTGTAGAGAAAGATCAAGCTAAATTCTACTTGCCAAATAGAATGCAAGTCAGACTGAATTTCTTGGGGTTTTTTTGTAACTGAATGATGTAGTTCACATTGCAATTGTGTGATATTGGTGCTTAGAATGAAAGTTTAAAATCTTTTGTTTGATTTGTAGGAAATACTAGTATAAACACCTATATGTGATACTGTGTTTCTGTAACGGAAAACGAAATATGGATGTTGCATCATAATAGCATATGATGTTATTTGGGCACTTGAATTGTCTTTTGTTCATAGCTTTTTTAATATGTGTGGATTTTGTTAGACTAAAATATGCATAAATAAATAAGCTGAAATTGCCATTGTATTTCAGTTTTAAATTATCCCACTCTATATGTTTTGTATACATTTTCCACCAAAGTTACAACTAAATTAACTAATTACTAAATTAAAAAAAACAAAAACAGCCAGAACTAATTGGTAGTCTCTAAGATTTAGCACCTGACTGTCTCTTCTGATGTACTTTCTCCAAATTTCAGTTTTCTGATAATGAACCACTGTAATGCTGTTTTCCACAGACATGAATATAAAAGTAAGAGATTAATAACATTTAAGGCCTAAGAGTACTGAAAATGGCTCTTTCTTAATGAAAAGGTGCCATGCTGCTTAGACATCCTGACATGGAACATTGAATGATCATCTTCTGGGATTATTTTACCATTATATGGGACTTCTGCTTTTGTTGTTTTTTTTTTTTTTCTTTTTTCCTGAGAATGGCGTATAACACGTGGTCTTCTGACTTAAGCTTTGGATAGTTTATCAAGAGATCTTGGTAAAAATCTTGAGTTTACCAAGAGATTGATATTTTGCAGGTAATGTTTCTGAGTCAATTTCAATTAATTTGAAATTTAGTTCGAATTGATTCCTTTCAAGACTCATTTAAAAATAAAACAGAGTAGCAAAGCTAACTATAGGTTTATAGATATGTAGATGATTATTATTATACTTAGGGGGAACCTTATATTGAATTTCCTTAATGCACTCTATAACATTAGTAACACTTCTAATATAATTAGTGCTATTTACCTATTGTTTAAATAAAGTGAGGTAGATAGTTATTTTTTTATCACCACTGTCAGCAAAATCAGGGCAAAACACAGCCCATGCAGAATATATGTTTGTACCTCCAACTTATATAGTTTGTTGATCACAAACTATAGAAAGAATTAAAGTCATAGAAAGGTCTCAGAGGAATAGACTATACAGGACAGCCGCTGGGGATATAGAGCCTGAGGAGGTTTCTGTCTTATTTTGATGGTATCAGTGGTAGAGAAGAATTTCAGGACCTTACCTCATGCAAATTTACATGTGATCTTTCCCTTTTGGTCATGAATATTTACTCATTGTTTTCTTCCTAAAGAGCTTGGGTGCAGAGGTCCATTCATGTCTGAAAAATTCATCATGATATAATTTAGCAAAAGAAAGAATTTCTGTAGTTCCTCTCAAAAGTTGTTTTTTTTTTGTTTTGTTTCAGTTTTTGTTTTGTTTTTCTTAATGTGACAAACAACAACAATTAAAAGGCTAGTTAATTTGGAACTAACTTTGAAATTGTGAGTATTTTATTTTATCCTTGAGTTACCTGTTCTGTACCTTAAGGTGCTTCTTACACAAATGACCCAGAAATGATCTGGTTCCCTATGCCTCTTTAGATATCTGATAAAAACATTCATTAAGTTGAATCACCTCATGAATGTAAAGTGACAAGAAATGATTCTTCATAAAGACAGCCAAAGGGAACCCAGTCATTTTGACTCATCCTGATCTGAGATGGAATACAGGAAAACAAAGTTGTCTTGTCTCTGAATAGGCTCTGAAATGTTGAAATGTAGAGAAAATGTATTCTCTACTTCTTGGTTGCACTATCCTAGTTCTCCTCATGGAGAGATGGTACACAGTCATTTCAAATTTTGGATTAAAACAAACACCAAAGGTGTATGTTTAGAAACTCCATTACAGATTTAGCAAACATATCACAAAAAATTTTTGGACTTCCCTTGTATCTGAGAAAAAAAAAATAGTTCAAAGCTGAATATTAAGAAGATTTAAACAGCTACAGGTGACTTCCTTTGATTGTATTTTTTTGGATTTTCTTATATGTAGGAGGGATGGCCTTCCAGTGTATTAAAATAGGTTTTTAATTTGAAACCATTACTAATTTTGATGATTTGGTTTTGTATCTGTGTTTGTTATATTCACTTTTGTCGTTTACTTTCTATTTTTTTTGTATGATGGAAATACAGATAACTGGCCTATAAGGAAAATTGCGTAGTTGTCTTTAATGGCTTTTACTAAACATGCACCTCTTCTAAGATTTCCCCACAAATGGAAATACGGTTTGCTGATTTTCATCTTTAGCTGCAGCTTTCCTTTTTGTAATCCTTAATTTATGAAATAGATAGGCACAAGGTATATTGATACTGACCTGAAGTTAACATCATTAACAACACTTTTCAACCTTTTGGTAATTCATAAGAGGAAGAAGCACATGCATATATGTTCAACCTTTCTACATTTCACAACCTAGTCATAGAATTTCCGATCTTAGTGTTCACAATCCAGCAGTGTTTCAAATGTTTGTGTTCAGTAATGTGTTGTGTTCAAGCTGTTTTGGATTTGTATCTAACTTACAGTATTCATTTACCCTATTTTATATAATGTATTATTTTCTCTGTCATCATGTAGGCTCTGCAGGGAGAGTCCTTGAACTTGATGAATTAATAACGGGACAAGGCTTTTTTTTCTCTTGGACCTTCATTAAAACACTTCTGTGAACAGTGCTGTAGTTAAAATTCTCTCACTGAATGTCTTTGTATAGCCTATGCATTTACCCACTCTTTTGAGAAGGCAAGAGAAGTACTGAGTCATAATAATGCATGGTGCTTGTCTCAGCTAGAGCATATATTTCCTTTGTCTGCTACTGAAAAAGGTGTTCCACCCTAGTTAACTTTGATATTTACTAGAGAGTGTGAAAGAACACCTCCTTTTGAACCACAATAAATGATCAGAGAAGTACATCTTTGCTGTGTTTCTATGTCTGATTCCAGGCCATCATTCTTGCTTTTCTCCCAAGGGGTCAAGACCAACACAGAATATGAACAGGTAAGCCCTTACCAATAAATCTGCTGAGGACTGATGAAATAGAGATAGAGATTTAACTTGCACTGATTTTTTGGGAAGCATAATTATGAATCTGGGGTAGCAAAATTTGTGTCAGAATGTGTCACAAAGAGTGAGAATGAGTGATATTGCAGAAGTGGGAGGAAAACTTAAGGGCTTTAGGTGGCCGTTGCTTTTGGTGTGGTAGATTCAGTGAGTATAAAAGATGCAGACAAGCTACCTTCAAGAAAAATGTTCTCTATTGATTTTCACCTTAAAGATCATATTTCGTAATACTATACATTTTAAATATTTTGACTATGAATATAATTTTTTTGTCTTTTCAGATTACAGATGGATGAACTTATTCTTACATGGCTTTGCCAATAGCAATTATAAGTTTTCATTATAATTTTTTCCTGCTTTTTTTGATTTTTACAAATTTGTTCATTATTTGGTATTATTTGACAAATAGTTATGTACACATTCCAAACAGCGGGTTTTGTTGAGTTAGGTAGCATTTTACTTTGATTTAATACATGCTTTTCTATTCTTTATGGCTTATTGTTCCACACATTGAACTAAGAGTCATCAATAGAACATTCCATAGAGCTTTTGAATTTGACAAATTTTATTTGTTACTAAAATTTCCATGAAGATAAGCTGTCTGCTGCTCTCTGCTTCTCCTTCTGCCTCTTATCTGTTACATTTTCCAGTCATGCTTTATTTCTCAAGCAGTTGGCTTTCAGTAGGCCCAGCGATAGACTAATAAATTAATCTGAAATTAAACCATACTATTGGTGAGTTCTAGTCTCATACTGAAAGAATTTGTATTTTGACGTACCTTTCCATGCACTTATCTATGTTTAGGATCACTTTTTCCTGCAGTTGTTTTTTTTTTTCATTTTGATGGCTGGTAATTAGTTTCCAGAAGATTATTCAGACTCTGTAATAAAGAAGACTAAAATAATCTGACTTGCACCTTAGTCTGAATGTTGGTACTAATGTCCATCCCCTGACTAAAAAAACTACTGTGACGTTATAGAAACGTGGAATGTTAAGGTTTGGAAAGGACCTTAAAGATCATCTAGTCCCAACCTCCATGCCATGGGCAAGGACACTTCCCATTAGACCAGTTCGCTCAAGGCCTTACCCTTACCCTTACCTGGCCTTGAGCACTTTCAGGGCTGGGGAATCCACAACCTCCCAGAGCAACCTGTTCTGGTGCCTCACCACCCCCCACAGTAAAGAATTTCTTCCTAATATCTAAACTGAATTTTCCTTCTTTCAGGTTTTACCTATTACTCCTTGACCTATCACTACAGCTCCTCATGAAAAGTCCCTCTTTGGCTTCCCTGTAGGACCCTTCCAGATACTGGAAGGTTGGTGTGGGGTCTCCATGCAACTGTCTCTTCTCCAGGCTGAACAGCCCCAATTCCAGTCCTCTTATTATTTTTGTGTTCCTCCTCTGGATCTACTCCAATAGTTCTGTCCTTATTTTGGGGGCTCCAGAACTGTATGCAGCACTCCAGGTAGGATGTCAGCAGAGCAGAGTAGAGGGAGAAAATTACCTCCTTTAACCTGCAGGCCACACTGCTTTGGATGCAGCCCAGGGTTCCATTGGCTTTCTGGGCTGTGAGCCCACACTGCCGGCTCATGTTGAGTTTTTCATCAGCCATCACCCCCAAGTCCTTCTTGGCAGGGCTGCTCTCAGTTGCTTCACCCAACCTGTGGGTGTGTCTGGGATTGCCACAACCCAGGTACAGGACCTTGCACTTGGCTTTGTTGAACTTCATGAGGTTTGCACCGGCCCACCTCTCCAGCCTGTGTAAGTCCCTCTGGATGCCATCCCTTCCCTCCGGCCTGTCAACTGCACCACACAGCTCAGTGTCATCAGTGGACTTGCTGAGGGTGCACTTGATCCCACTGTCCATGCTGCCAACAAAGATGTTAAACAGACCTCGATCCTTAATTTTCTGAACTGCTGTCATATAACTGAGGTTACTTCAGAAATATTTCTTAGGATATATTTTAGAAACAAGACAGTGTTGCAATCACGTGGTCTTTCTTCAAGAAGTTTTCCACGTACTCATCAATTTGAGCCAGATTCACAGAGGATTAAAGGTCATGAACATAATTAAATTCCAGCAAGTGTTATGAGATCAGCAATTACCAGTTTTGTGTAGCCAGCTGTTAGGTCTATCAGCCCACACATGCTTGCTGGCCAGCAGCAGCACACACAGCCACAGCATATGCTGTCACTTGTCCATCTGGGGCAGCTGTGGAGCAATCTACTGCAGAGGAATTGAAAGATTTATGGGGGTGAGAGAGATAAATACATAGAAATGTGATTAGAAGGCAGTTAGAAACATCAAGGACACACCATATTACAGAACTATTGTCCTGCAGTGTGTTGTGCTGAGAAGACATTCTCTGTGATCATCCTTAGCTGGCAAACATAGATTCTGCTTTCTTAAAATTATTATCCTGAGACAGAAAAGTAAGTGGTTTATCAGGGGTGGGGTTTTGCCTTTTTGGTTTTGCTTTGTCTTATGACTTTACTCTCTTTTTATTACTCTCTAAAAGTACTAGTAGTCTTATAGGAAATAGTTGAAGTAATTTTGTTTTACCAGACCCCTCATAAAATCCCTGAATTATCTGTGTCAGCAAAACCTTTACTGTAAAAGGGCTAATTTTTTTTCCATCAAATCTTTCTTTATAGTTAGCAAATTATTTGGCTCTTTTATGTTTGCAAATTATATGTAAGCAGCTTCAGATTGTTATTATTTTGCAATTGTTAACTGGAGACTAGATGCAAACATATGGTAGGCTAGAAGTCATTTGATGTGTTCACTTTGAAGATGTCTTCAGCTGTCTGAAGTTCATTATTCACGGGTTGTGACAGACCCCCACCATTTCATACTCTCAACTGGTTTCTGATTGAATGATTGCAGCTTTAGTAGGAAAGAACATTTGAAGCTCATCTATCACATCAATATTCATATGCAAACTCAGGTATTTCCCTAAGGAGTTGGCACATCACGACTTCTGGTTTGATCCAAAATCTATTTTCTTCAATGTTCATGGACAAAAGCACATAAAAATTCTGGAGACCACTTGTACTACTATACCTGCAACAGATCTATATGTGTAATAAGGAAAAAAATCAGGGAAATACAAGGTCTTTTATTGTTAATAAATCACACAGTTCTTAAACTCCATCTGGCTTTATCTTGACTATTCAAATGAACTTGTTTCCCCTTTAATTCCGTACATTATTTCAAGCAATGCAATTGAGACTGTGTCACTCAGCTGAAAAAAAGGTTGTTTAGAGAAGACAGGATAGCCAGTTAAACTGTAATCACCCCGAATAGAAAAGATCTGAGGACAACTGCTGTGGTCATATGAAGAAGAGGTTAGTTGCATGGAGTTCATGTTTGCAACAAGTTGAAATGATTGATTTTCCTTCTCTAAGTTTATTTTCCAAGCAGCTACTAGGTTGGCAAGGAATCTGTTTTAGCAGCTGAAATATGGAAAACAAAGACACATTTAGAACTTCTGGAAAATCCATAAATTATTTATCTGGACCAAATAGTTTAGTAGTTGGCCGTCTCTACAGAAATAGACATAGCATAAACAGTCCTCAGAAGGCTTGTTTGCAAAGTACACCATTGTAAATGGATTGAGCATTTCTGTGCCTAAAGTAAGAAGAAAGAACAATGACTTTATATTTGCTGTAGTAAATATGTTCTATTGGTCTCATAACTAGAGCTTATGATTTCTAATATTGAGAGATGGTGGAAATCTTTGCTTTACATTACATCAATTTTTGGATTGAACCCATTCTCAGTATGCTTTGAGGTGCCCATCCTGCAACTAAATAAGGTATAGATAAAATGACCTTATATATGAATGCAAAGATGCTAATGTATTGTGTGAAAAACATACACTAGAGACTGAGTACAAAGATTAAATTAATTAAAGTGAGATAAGCAGATCTTTTACATAAGAAATATTTTCAAGAAACACCTGAAACAGAGCATTTTGTAACCACCATAATCTTCTTGATATTTGATTATGATAACAGTAAACTTTTTGTTTTGCCAATGCTAATGATCCTTAACTTTGCCTTGGGATATCCAAATCACCTGTTGGTCTTTAATTTCAAGCAAAAATGTCAGTGTCTTTGTGAGGCATTGTTCTGCCATTAAAGAAAATATTGTTTTGGTTAGAGAGTCATATTTTTGTAGATTTGAGAAGCGTGTGGCAAACATGTGGTGTTTATCAGTTATTGTAGGAAAATTTGTAAAGGAGGGTAAAGTCTGTGTGAGTCTTACTTAACTTTTTCTTTCAAATGTTCTCTCTTCAGTGGCTAAGAAGGTTAATACCCTTAATGTTCACATGTTTTGATTGTGAAGACAAGAAAATATTATTAACATACAATGTTCCTTTATGAAAATTTTTGGGAAATGCAAATAGACAAACAAATAAATTTGAATGTGTTCAATAAACATACGACGAGTCAATACTTAGACAGCTTGTTTTTTCTTTAGTTTTGGACTTGTCTTTTCAAAGTTTAGCTAAATCTAGCAGAATCAACTGAAAAAAAAAATAACATTGGCTAGAGACTACCAGTTTGCACAGGTGCAAATGGGTTTGATCATATGTTAATTTATCTAGAGCCAAGGGCACAACTCCAAACTGCAAAACCAGATGCTCTGCTTTTTTCTCTCTGTGAGAGAGATGGAAAAGAGAAAGACTGAAAACCCATGAACCATGGGAGGATGCTGTTTTTATGATCTAGAGTTTAAAGCAATCATAAAATTTGAGAAACTGGAGATGGTTTCAAATATATGGAGGCCAGCATTCCTTAAAAAATAAAAATCCCTTGTTTATCTATGCAGTTTATCTACTACAGCGGCTCTTGAACCTTTTCTTATTATTATTTCCGGTTTTCTCCCTATTCACTATAATTCCAGCAAGAGAAATTCCCTCCAGCAAAATTGCTTTCCATTCTCATCCCTCCCTTTCCTTGATCTCTGGTGGCTCTTGAATATATTATGGCACTCTGTATGAAACAAGCTTATGTCAATTCACATTCTTTTATCTCCTTTTTTAATTAAATTCACTTGTTTTTTTAGTGGCACCATAAAAATGTCTGTTGCAGTTTATTAAAATCTTGCATTATGAATATTTATTTTAGATATACACTTTTAATGTATTTCAACAGATAAACTGCCTCCCAATAAAGTGTGGAAGTGGGAGGGAGAAAAAGAAAAATACAATTAATATCTTTTATAGAAGAGATGCGGACCTTTTAGACCTGTAAACTTGCACAAATTTAAAGCATAGTATTAGATGTATTGCAGGCTACAGCTGGGTATTTGAGAGGATTGGGGGGAATTAATTAGTGAATCTCTTGAATGTACTTCCAGCTGGGTGTAAATAAATCTTCCAAAAGTGATATATTTACTTGTACTGATAACATTGACTTCCTTATTTTATCAACACCTTGCAATTAGTTTTTTTAATGTTGTTCATGCCCTCTTGACTGCTCTTTTGACCTTCAGGCTATAGTAAAAATACACCTCACTAGTTTTCAAGTATGTATTGGGATAATATTTAAATTACTTGAAAATGTGTTTTTCCGTGGAAGATCTATTACCTCTTATCCAGCCAAGGATCTTGGTCTGCTTTTCACAAATAACTGCATCCAGTTGTTATTTTAAATTCATTATGGCCAAAATGAATCTCTTGATCTTCTCTTACAAAACATTTCACTAATTCATTTTCCATCTTAGGCAGAAACATCACGGTTCTCCAAATTACTTTACTAATGTCAAGCTTAAACTCCTGCTGTCTCCAGGGGGATGCTTTCACTGGGTTTCTCTCAAACCTTGTCAGTCCAACTGTGCACGCAGTCAAAACATTTGTGCAAGCTTTTATTATTGCCTACATTAACTATGACAACATCTGTTCTCTAGACTTCCTTACGGCAGCCTTGCTCCTCTGAAGTCATTGCAGGATATTGCTGTTATAGTCACCCTGAATTCATTTACTGAGCATTATTTTGGCCCTATTTATTGTCCTTTATTTTAATTTTACTTCTTTCCAGTTTTTCTCCTGTGTCTTTCCAGTAATTCAGTCCAACCATCATTGTAAAATCTAGTCAGACATCTAGTCAGGCTTGCTTCTTTTCCCTCTACAAGTCAGTTTTGCTAAGGTTAGGACCAATTTAAGAAACCGTTGAAGTATCCTTTCAACTCTGCTGAGTAGGTGTATNGAATAAAGCTGGAAAATCTTTCTGAAACTCAGGTTTCGGCGTCCACAAGCTCTCACAGTGCTGTGCTCTGCACTCGTGGCTGGAAAGGTGTTGAAAATGCACCAGTGTTTTGGGTACTGCTGAGCAGTGCCAGCACGGCATCAGTGCTCTCTCTTGACATTCTAACATTCTACTCCCCATCAGAAGGCTAGGGGTGGGCAAAATCTTGGGAAGGAACATAACCAAGCCAGCTGACTCAAACTGACAAAAGCAATATTCCATACTATATGATGTCGGCTCAGGTGTAAAAATAAGGAGAAAGGAGGAGGAAGTGATGGCATTCATTACTTAAAATGTTAGCCTTCCAGAGCAAGTGCTACACTTACTGAAGTCCTGCTTCCCAGGAAGTAGCTGGACATTGCTTGTTGATGGGAAGTAGCGAATAAAATCTTTGTTTTATCTCTTTGCATGCAAACACATAATATTTTGCTTTTTGTTTTTAGTTTTATTTCCTTTCCTCAACTTATGAGTTTCATTCTGTCTTATTTTCTTCTCCCATCTTGCTGAGGGAGGAGAGTTATAAAGTGGCTTGGTGGGTATCTGGCATCCAGCCAAAGTCAACCCACTCCAATAGGTATTAACTTATATCTAAGCCTTTTCCTCTAACTTTGTTTTTCCTGTTCCCAAAATGACAATGAAAAAAATGAAGTCAATAAGATACTTTCTCTGGACTGTATTGTGGGGATTTATTTTTGTTCTTGTTCATGAAAACCACAGGACTTCTAATAGAGGATCATCATGGTAGATAGAACTTTAATTCTTCAAGGAAATGTGATTAAATTATTGTGTGGAGGTATGTTGTGATAGAATCCCAAGCCAGTCAAAACTTTGGTTTTTCCAGACCTTTTCTGTGTAGAAAGTTTTCCAAAGCCTTAAAAGCTGAAAAAGATGTAAGTGAAAATTTTTTTCAGAACTTTTAAACAAAAAAAACCTGCAAGTGATTGGTAAGATAGAACAGAAATTGTAAGAATTCATAAGATATTCTCCCATTGCGGCCTTGCAGGTAGATTCCTATTTCCAAGTTAGTTTGTTTATCACGTCAGTGGCCTTGAGTTAGAACAAACTCTACCAGGTCCCTTTTGGCCTCTGAAGAGTTCTCTTTCTGACATCTCTGTGGTCTGCCGCAGAGATGGGAGTCAGTAGTACCCCCGACAAACAAGATAAGAAGTGACAGGTGTCCTGAGACTGTTTGTTCCCTGCTGCCTTTCCCAGAGCTCCTGGTGTAGATGCCTTTGCTGTGATTGGTACTTGGCTGTTCCTACAGAAGGAGCAATCGCTCCATCCAGCACACACCTTTTCAGAGGAATACAGACATAATGTACACAAACATCATAACATACAAGCTGAAAGTGCCATAGCAACTATGGCACATTTAGTTAACTATCTTGGACTGTTTGGAGAACTAAAATTACTTGGGGGACAAAAATCAAATCACTTTATTGATACCTAGGGTGAGGCTGCGTTAAACCCGCATTTGGCAGAAAAAGCCAGATTCGAGACCTTCTTTTTCAATTGTTTACAAGTTCAGCAATTATCCAAGCAAGTATCGTGGATCTGCCTATAATGAACGAAGACTGATTCAACCCATCCTGAGGTAAATGATTGCTCCTATTTCAGAGGTGCCTCTCTCGTTTCCCTGATTACAGAAAAAAGACGGTTGAGGTACCTAACTTTCAGAAGGCCATCCTTGTGGCTTAGGGTCTGTCGCACTGTTCAGTTTAAAGTTCCTCAGAATACTAAGGTTTGGACATGAAGTTTTAAAAATGAGCAATTTAAAGACTTCATTTCAAAATCAGTTTGGTTTTATTCTTAAATTATCAAATATGACAAAACAAGGACACAAACCAGGACAACCTGTCATGTTTTAAGATGAAAAAAAAAAAAATTCCAGTAAAAGAAATGTGTGGCTAAATATGGAAATGTTTTCAATCTGTAGAATTTCCTAGAACACAGAAACCCCTTACTTGCCAAGCTTCAATGGGAAAAAAATGAAGGCTGAAAGTTCCCAAAGACAAAGCATCTTCCACCGACTACCTGCACTCAGCAACAACAGAAAAGCAATATGGTAGAAGAATTCTAAGTATGACTTGCAGAATATCCAGTGTTGAGGAGTAACGCACCTGTATCTGGAATATATGTATGTGTTGTTGAAAAGTACAATGGGAGTGTATTTTATATCATATACGTAGTACAGTGGGAACGGCTCTTATAATGTATGTATTTATTCACAAAGCATATACATATTGGACTTTTTTTTTCTGGTCATAATCAGAAAAAGGATGTTTTCAATACAGCTGGAGATGAAAAAGGGAAGCTTGATAAAAATGAAATATTTTCTTTCAAATCAGTAACATCATTACTCACATGAAACACAACAGTGATGATGGAGTCTCTGCTGGGGTATAACTAATTCCTAGATGTGTGGTCCTTAGTAAGGTGATTTTTAACACCTTCAGTGAATGAGAAAACTATTGTAGTTGACATATTGGCCATATAATTGCAATATTTCTAAACCAAGGTTTTGGTTTTTTTCTTTTTTGGCCTATTGCTGAAGTTCGAATATCAAGATAAAGCTGATCATTTAGTTAGCTCTAGCTAACTAAGAAGGTTATGCATTATCTAAGACCACAGCTATTTTGTTTTTCCTATTCACTTTTTCCTCTGTTTTTCCTCATGTCCTAATGATGCATTTTCAAGGCACTTTGCCCATATTAGAACCCATTAATCAAGAAATTGCCTAATTTAAGCATTTTCTTTAAAAAACCTTTAATTTGATATTTACTTTAAAATATTAAAATAACAACTTAAAAAAATTCGAAGGAAACATTGCCAAAATTTTACCCATTTTCCAAAAGTTTGGTTGATTTTTTAGTTGTTTGAAGAACAGGCCAGGTTTTGGTAGTGGAGGAGTTACAGGGGCGGCTTCTATAACAAGTTGCCAGGAGCAACCTCCATGTCCAGCAGAGCCAATGCCAGCTGGCTCCAAAATGGACGTGCTGCTGGCCAAGTCTGAGCCAATTAGAAATGGTTGTAATGCCACCATGTAATATGATAACATATTTAAGAACAAGGAAAAAGAAGTTATTGTGCAGTAGAAATTGCATCCAGAGAAGAGCGGGGTAAGAACATGTGAGAGGAACAACTGCACACACCAAGGTCAGTGCAGAAGGAAGGGGAGGAGGTGCTGCAGATGCTGGAGCTGACATTCCCCTGCAGCCCGTGGTGCAGACCATGGTGAGGCAGCTGTGCCCCTGCAGCCCATGGAGGTCAATGGGAGTGCAGAGATCCACCCACAGCCCCTGGAGGACACCCATGCCAGAGCAGGGCATGCCATGCTCCTCCGGGAGGTGGATGCCTGAGAGGAGGCTGAGAACCCATGGGAGGCCCATGCTGGAGCAGGGTCCTGGTAGGGACCTGCAGACCTATGGAAAGGAGGAGCCCAGGCTGGAGAAGGTTTCCTGGTAGAACTTGTGACCCAATGGGGGTGCCACACTCGACCAGCCTGTCCTTGAAGGACTGCAGCCGTGGAAGAATGACCCACATTGCAGCAGTTTGTGAAGAACTGTTGCCCATGGGATGGACTCACACTGGAGAAGTTTGTGTAAAACTGTCTCTCATGGGAGACACCCCACACTGGAGCAGGGGAAGGATTCCTCTCCTTGAGCAGTGGCAGAAAAAAATATGTGATGAACTGTCCCCCATTCCCTCTCTCCCTGTACCACTGTAGGAGAAGGTAGAGCTGGGAAGAAGGGAACGGTGGGGGGAAGGTAATTTTAAGGTCTTATTTTACTTCTTATTATCCTGCTCTGGTTTTGTTAGTAACAAATTCAATTAATATCTCTAATTCTAGTCTGGTTTTCCTGTAGTGGTAATTTGGTGAGTGATCTCTCCCGGTACTTATCTCAGCTAATGAATCCTTTGTTACATTTTCTCTCCCCTGTCCAGTGGTGGAGGGAAGTCAGAGAGGCTTTTGTGGGGTGTCTGGCACCCAGCCAGGGTCAACCCACTACAATATTTAATATTGCAAAGTTAAATACAGTTATGAAGAATTAATTAGCCTCACTGTCCATTAGAAAAATGGACATCACCTGTGAGGAGCTTAATAATAAGAAATAGGCATTAATTCTCTACTTTAGTAGGCTTCACCTTGGGACATTCAGATTATGCTTTCATTCTAAATTTTCTGGACTGATACTTAAATTCTTTTATATTCTGCTATATTCTAGATCTCCTTCTTTCTGTTGTTTTTTTGTTTTGTTTTGTTTTTAAGCTAAAAGTAATTATTCCTATGTCTTTCATATGTGGTGTCTGCTCTTATAAAATAAAATAGTCAGTTTTTGCTACACCTTAAGTCTAGAAATCATCCATGCTTAAGGAGGCAAAAATGTACATAATGGAGTGCTGTGAACCCAATCTTGAAATCCTTTCCCCATCACATTTAATTAAAATTGTAATAATAAAAAAAGGGATTGCTCTGGGAATTGGTAAAGGAATATGAATGTTTTCATTTCTAGGTCAGTAATTCAAATCTGTCAAATTTGATGGAGATGTATAATTCCATCAAGCTCCTTGCTGAGAGCAAAAAGTTGCTTTGTTGACAGTCTGATTCAAGCTAATAGTAAGCAAGAGTCCACATAGCAAACCTCGTACAGAGAATTTGAACTACTCAGCACTCATACTGACAAACCTTTATAGAACAGGCCCAAGGATGGGTGCAAATGTAAATGTGCTACATTTCCTTCTTTTGGCTAGCCCATCTAGCCTAATACCCAATTAAGTGACTGGAAAGCTGCCCACTGGAAAAGGATCTGGGGTTACTCAGCTGAACATGAGCCAGAGCATGCCCAGGTGGCCAAGAAGGCCAATGGCATTATGGTCTGTATCAGCAATAGTGTGGCCAGCAGGATCAGGGCAGTGGCTGTCCCCCTGTACTCAACACTGGGTGAGGCCACGCCTGGAATCCTGTGTCCAGTTTTGGGCTCCTAAAATCCAGAAGGGCATTGAGGTGCTGAAGTGTGCCCAGAGAAGGTCAAGGAAGCTGATGTAGAATCTGGAGCACAAGTCTTATGAGAAGCAGCTGAGGGAGCTGGGAGTGTTTAGGCTGGAGAAAAGGAGGCTCAGAGGGAGATTTTATTGCTCTCTACAACTGCCTGAAAGGAGGTCGTAGCCAGCTGAGGGTCAGTCTCTTCCCTAAGTAACAAGCAACAGGACAAGGGTAAATGGCCTCAAGTTGCTCCAGGGCAGATTGATTTGGATATTGGGAAAAATTTGTTCACAGAAAGAGTAGTCAGGCTCTGGAATGGGCTGCCCTTGGAATGGTTGAGTCATCATTCCTGCAGGTATTGAATAGATGTATACATGTGGTTCTTGGTTACATGGTTTAGTGGTGGACTTTGTGATGCTGGGTTAACCATTGGACTCAATGATCTTAAAGGTCTTTTCCAAGCAAAATGATTGTATGATTTTAAATTTAGAGCCCATTTTAAAACGTTTTGTTTTTAGTGGGAGACTTTCAGTCTCCAGTTCTGTAAATGCACACAGGTAAGCAGTAAATTAACTGATACACCCAGGAAAATTGGCTTTATTCCCTCAGTCAATTAGTGATTATGCACTCCTAGGTAGTCCAGTGGATTTTAAAGGAATAGTAAGGTGTTATTTCTTCAGTCAGCCCAGTGAACTTGTTTATACTTTCCAGTGAGGCCTGAATTTATTGTCAAGATTTATAGCTGTGTATACAGTACTGAAGGGAGGATCTGTGCAGCTGGTCAGACAGAATACTCTGGAAATGGTTTTTTTTCCTCAGATAATGTCAATTCACTGCAATTATACTTATTTACAAACATGCCATTGTATTGACCACAAATTTGGGAATTTCTTGTCAAAAAAGTTGCTCCATCACTTGGATGAGAAGGATACTCAATTGTACTGGCTGTCAGGTTCTACAGAGTCAAAAACTGATAGGTCCCAAGGAAGTGTCCTAAGACTGAGCTGGAAAGGCAGTCCCTTTTAAGGATCATTCTTCTCTCAACCAGTATGGTGACTAAAACCTTAGTGTTTTTCACTAAGAAACTAATAATATTCCCCAGATATGGGGAAATTCAGATTCATTTTTCTACTATTCTTAATACTGAATACTTAATTTCAATATAATTCAGAGGCCTGGGAAATACATTCTTTACCCATGTTTTCATTGTTTTTCGGTAAGACAGTATGCCTATGTGTGCCACATCCTTTAGAGGTGATCAAATTTGGCTGCTGAGAAACAAAGCTACATGTCAAAACTTTGCAGTGTTTTTCAGTACTGCTTTCCTGGTTCTGGCAAATTTTAATTATTTCTGTAACAAATATAAGCAACAGTCTTTTTTGTCACTTAATGTTAAACTTACCTAAATCTTATTTGCGCCTGCATAGGCAGGTGATTGAATTGAAGCATAGGGAGGGACTAGATTTATTCTAATTTCTAGGAATATAGAATGGAACTCAGATTCCCACAGTTGTGTTGCAGTTAACAGCATGTACTGAAATAGAATTCCATTGCTTATACCTATATCATGGGGGAGTGGTGTGATATACTACTGTTTATTTCCTGCACCTGCCTTCTTTTTGCCACTTGTTCAAGGATCTTCTATTACAACTAATGTAACTAAAAAAGGGCAGAAAAACACTTTCTTTTAGTAGAAGTTGAGCCAAAGAAACAATGAGTTGTGGTACAAGCTTGTAAGAAATACTGAAGTCTTTAACACAATTGAACCCCAAGTGACCTCTTAAGAGTAAAGAAGAAAAAAAAGTCAGTCATCCAGACTGTAGGAAGAAGAAGAAGGGGTATCAGAGAAACCCTTAATGTATTTGTTTTATTCATGTAGCCATGGTCACAGCTTTTAGTCATGATTAATGCATGCCACTGATGCATCACTTTTAACATTATTTTTTATTTAAAGAAACTAAGTAGGAAGTATTAAAAGCCTCACAGTTCAGATTTTAAGTTAAGAAAAAAAAAAGAAAAGAAAATGAAAGCTAAAAGCAAAATGGCTACTGATGGCATAGAAACGAGGACAATGTTCAGATGCATTACAGAAGGATAGGCAAGAGTTCCAGAGCACTAGGAAAAACACTGCTAAAGTACTTGCATTGTGGTTTTTTTCGTAAATACTGTTTATTAGTCAGACAAAATATCCAGGTTATTTTCTTCCAGTTTAGAGGATGTGGAGGAAAGCAGTCTTGGATCATCTTACAGATGTGCTGTATGAAGGAGAGTGTAGGTTTTGGTGCTTTTTTTGTTCTATTAAGACAACCAAAGTGAGGATTTCTTCTAAGAGATCAAATAGAATAGCGTATCTGAAAAAGTACAACATTCAGTAATTGCTTCTCCATTACTTTATCCTAGACAGTCTGCCTTTTTTTTTCCTAAGCAGTCAAGTTATTTTCTCTGTTTTTCCTTTCATTTGTTCTTCTCCTGCTGCTTGATTCTCTTCTGCTTTATTTTCCTTACATTTTTTCTTTTTCTGTTTTCCCATACATTTCTTACAGAAAATTCCATCTCCCTGCTTAATGTGCTCCTTTATGTGACCTCTACAGTTGTTTCCACCCTGATCTTCTCTTTCCATGACCTATCACACTGAAGGCAACTAGACAGCACAAGATGCAGCACTTTATTTATTTATTTATTGCTAATCTCACAAGTAAAAGACTGACATATTAATACAGTCCACTGTGCAGAAAAAAAGTATTAACCCTTGTTATACCTCACATGAAAAGTCTTCACTAAAGACGAAATATTTCCCTTTTAAGTGGTTATAGAGTGGAATAGCATGCCAATTGCTACTTCAGTACTGGTGCTAAACCTTTCTTGAGAACAAAATACCATAAATTAGATCATGGATAGCAGTTTTTAAGCTTGAAATCAACACAAACCTTCTCTGATAGTGAAAATTAAGGCTGCTTGTACTTTGGTCAGTGCTATCTTATTCTGTGAAACTGTCTTTCCTGAAGCTGAATGTGAAATAGTCCCTCCTGTGTGTTACTATTTCAGCACAGAGCAGGAGAAACAGAAAATAACATATTCTCTGGCTTAAGTGGTAGAGCTGCTTTTGCTACTGATATCTATGATTGAAGTAACATTCCAAATACCTGTGGGGGAAGAAGGATTTGAGGATTCCTGCAGCACTGTTCTTAGCACTGCCTTAGCCACTGCCACAAACTAGGTCTTAGCAAGCAGACAGCTCTTGAAGAATGACTCTCGACATCACACTAGGGAGTTCATGTCCTCACTATATACCTGATAGCTTATCTACATGCTAACTCTGCTGCCAATGAACTTTATCCTATCACAGAAGTGAGGTTTGCCCCTGGCTGTTTCTTACTCCCTTGAGGACAGAAAATGCATGAGCTTGTGCTCCTTAGCAGTAATGATTTTCAAATACTTCTATTCAGCCCACATACAAGAAGTTAAAAATCCTATATAACTGTTTGTAAGTACCTGGAGACTTGTGGGTTTATACCAGTTATTAAAATCAAATGCATAATTGCTATTCTTGTGGGAGAATAGTCACAGAGTAGGAGTCTTTTAAAATGGGCACAGAAACCAACTGCATACATTGAGGGGATAAGATCCAGATCAAATTTAACAGGGAATAGGCACTCAATGGTGGCCTTTTTATGCATGCAATAATTGAGGATTAAGATAGAAGTCATGGTCTTTCATTATCTATAATTTACAGTTTAAAAAAAATGGAGGCACTTCTTCAACTGCCACCATGGTGACAAGCATAAAATAATTTATCAATGTCACTGCAATGTCCCTGAAATTAACTCTTCATTTCACCCTAAATTCCTACTTTTCTGAGTTGAGCATAAACAGCTCCCACTGTCATTCCAATAAATTGCTCTAAGAACCTTTAGCAACCATTACCTATATGGAGAGAGAACATTAAATATTCAGTTATGCTGCTAACTTAAAAAAAAATTGGCTACCTTGTATTTCAACTGCAACTTAGTGTTTGCCCTAGTTCTTAGGTTTGAAAAAAGTATTTAATGTTTGTATATAGAACAGAAATTACAGGTCAGAAACCTCTTCAATCTGAACTCCCCTTGTTTTGGCTGTTGGAAGTGGAATTTCCAAAGGGAAGTTTTCAAGGGAAGGTATTCAGAAAAGGCTCACATCCATCCATCCATCTGTCCGTCTGTCCATCCATCCATCCATCTTTTTTATCTTCCCTTTGTTTAGTTTCTTCCTCTCTTTCTTTAATAATCTGAAAAAACTAAAATACATAGAGGAATAAAACTAGAACTTGGATGGACACAATGCATTTGATGTCTCTCTTTGCTTAACTTTATTGATTTGCAGGTAGGTGTCTTCATCTGATTATGGGTCATGACTTTTAAACTCATTCAATCAACCAACTTGTAAGTTGTCTCATTTTCCACTCCAGAGAGGATTTGTTTTGTTTTATTTTATTTTATTTTATTTTATTTTATTTTATTTTATTTTATTTTATTTTATTTTATTTTATTTTATTTTATTTTATTTTTTACCTTTAGATTGCTTAAAATCATAGGCTGGAACCATGACATAGAAAAATGCATGTCATATATTCCAAAGAATGGAAAATTAAAAACCTGCTGTCCTTGAGTTCATGCAGTAATTAGACAGTTCCTTCTCTCTTGAAAAATTTATTAGCCATTACAATGGATTTAAAAATAAATATTATCTATTATATTGTATTATAATATTTTATTTTGTCAGTGCATTATTGCAGTATTGCAACATATTTTTGCTGAGTCTCCCCAGGTTATATTGTTAAAAGTAAATGTGGGAACCAAGGATAGATCTGTCAGCTGCTGTGGGAAAAAAGAGAGGGGAAAAAAAGTGCTATGGAGAGTTTAGGGGAAGGAATGTTAATGAGGTGTTTTGATGTTTTGGAGATACAGACTTTCAACTATAGTCATTCAATTTCTCTTTCTTCCCTTCCCTGGTGGCTTCTGGCATTGCTTAACATAGGGATACCCATCTGGCTCTGCACTCTTCTCTATGGTACAGTTAGTGTTGTTCTGCATGCACACCTTCTTTGTCTCAAAATCACTAGGGAGAAAGAATGCTAAAGCTATTATTTCTGTGTCATTTAATACAACAGTCTTCTTCACAATTTATTTTGCAAGCAATTATTGTCACTATACATCATTATGTTCCAATCAGCTTCAATGCCCACTTTGCAAAATGTTATGTTGCCTTCCAATGTGACAAATCTAGATTAATCCCAAGAAGTATGCAGTTGGAATAGGCCCTGATGCAGTGTGAAATAAACAGTAAGATTCACCAGTCTCATTTCATATTCAAGACCNACAAGCAGACAGCTCTTGAAGAATGACTCTCGACATCACACTAGGGAGTTCATGTCCTCACTATATACCTGATAGCTTATCTACATGCTAACTCTGCTGCCAATGAACTTTATCCTATCACAGAAGTGAGGTTTGCCCCTGGCTGTTTCTTACTCCCTTGAGGACAGAAAATGCATGAGCTTGTGCTCCTTAGCAGTAATGATTTTCAAATACTTCTATTCAGCCCACATACAAGAAGTTAAAAATCCTATATAACTGTTTGTAAGTACCTGGAGACTTGTGGGTTTATACCAGTTATTAAAATCAAATGCATAATTGCTATTCTTGTGGGAGAATAGTCACAGAGTAGGAGTCTTTTAAAATGGGCACAGAAACCAACTGCATACATTGAGGGGATAAGATCCAGATCAAATTTAACAGGGAATAGGCACTCAATGGTGGCCTTTTTATGCATGCAATAATTGAGGATTAAGATAGAAGTCGTGGTCTTTCATTATCTATAATTTACAGTTTAAAAAAAATGGAGGCACTTCTTCAACTGCCACCATGGTGACAAGCATAAAATAATTTATCAATGTCACTGCAATGTCCCTGAAATTAACTCTTCATTTCACCCTAAATTCCTACTTTTCTGAGTTGAGCATAAACAGCTCCCACTGTCATTCCAATAAATTGCTCTAAGAACCTTTAGCAACCATTACCTATATGGAGAGAGAACATTAAATATTCAGTTATGCTGCTAACTTAAAAAAAAATTGGCTACCTTGTATTTCAACTGCAACTTAGTGTTTGCCCTAGTTCTTAGGTTTGAAAAAAGTATTTAATGTTTGTATATAGAACAGAAATTACAGGTCAGAAACCTCTTCAATCTGAACTCCCCTTGTTTTGGCTGTTGGAAGTGGAATTTCCAAAGGGAAGTTTTCAAGGGAAGGTATTCAGAAAAGGCTCACATCCATCCATCCATCTGTCCGTCTGTCCATCCATCCATCCATCTTTTTTATCTTCCCTTTGTTTAGTTTCTTCCTCTCTTTCTTTAATAATCTGAAAAAACTAAAATACATAGAGGAATAAAACTAGAACTTGGATGGACACAATGCATTTGATGTCTCTCTTTGCTTAACTTTATTGATTTGCAGGTAGGTGTCTTCATCTGATTATGGGTCATGACTTTTAAACTCATTCAATCAACCAACTTGTAAGTTGTCTCATTTTCCACTCCAGAGAGGATTTGTTTTGTTTTATTTTATTTTATTTTATTTTATTTTATTTTATTTTATTTTATTTTATTTTATTTTATTTTATTTTATTTTATTTTTTACCTTTAGATTGCTTAAAATCATAGGCTGGAACCATGACATAGAAAAATGCATGTCATATATTCCAAAGAATGGAAAATTAAAAACCTGCTGTCCTTGAGTTCATGCAGTAATTAGACAGTTCCTTCTCTCTTGAAAAATTTATTAGCCATTACAATGGATTTAAAAATAAATATTATCTATTATATTGTATTATAATATTTTATTTTGTCAGTGCATTATTGCAGTATTGCAACATATTTTTGCTGAGTCTCCCCAGGTTATATTGTTAAAAGTAAATGTGGGAACCAAGGATAGATCTGTCAGCTGCTGTGGGAAAAAAGAGAGGGGAAAAAAAGTGCTATGGAGAGTTTAGGGGAAGGAATGTTAATGAGGTGTTTTGATGTTTTGGAGATACAGACTTTCAACTATAGTCATTCAATTTCTCTTTCTTCCCTTCCCTGGTGGCTTCTGGCATTGCTTAACATAGGGATACCCATCTGGCTCTGCACTCTTCTCTATGGTACAGTTAGTGTTGTTCTGCATGCACACCTTCTTTGTCTCAAAATCACTAGGGAGAAAGAATGCTAAAGCTATTATTTCTGTGTCATTTAATACAACAGTCTTCTTCACAATTTATTTTGCAAGCAATTAGTGTCACTATACATCATTATGTTCCAATCAGCTTCAATGCCCACTTTGCAAAATGTTATGTTGCCTTCCAATGTGACAAATCTAGATTAATCCCAAGAAGTATGCAGTTGGAATAGGCCCTGATGCAGTGTGAAATAAACAGTAAGATTCACCAGTCTCATTTCATATTCAAGACCTTTTTTTTCTTCTTCTCTGTGTGTTTGTGTAAGTGATGTTAACAGTTCATGAGACAGTTGTAGATTTGAGCACAGAAGCAGCAAAACAGGCCTCTGAGAACCATGAACAGAAGCAGTAGTGCAATTCAATATTGGGCAGTGGGGTATTTATTTTTGTTCAGTCTGCTGCTGGAATACATATATTAAAATCTGGCTATACATGATATTATAAATGTGACACTCAATCTTTGTAGACTTTATAGAAGGGAAATAGTAAAACGCTCCCCTTTCCCTTTCTGCTTTCCTTTTTCTATCCCAGGAATGATGAAACCAAGGCTGAGAATTTGGGATAGGTGAGTGAGACAATTTTCATGTTTTCTTTTTTTCAATATGTTCTCAGGGGACCTCCTTAACAAGTCTGAGCAGAAATGACACTTGGACAGCAGGACATCATCATTAATCCAGTGTGCTAGATGTTGCAGGTTACTCACTCTCCCAAGAGAAACTGAAATTCCTGCAGTTCCCTCCTGGTGCATTTTAGGTAAGGTATATATTACATTTTTCTTTGTGGTTTCAAAATCCAGACTTTGACTCCTATTACTTTGCTGTTTATCAATTAGATTTTTTTTTCTTTTACCATGGGAATATTCAATAATTATTTTTTCCTCTACTTGTTTGCACATCTGGGTAATCACCATAGCAACTGATGTATGCCAGGTGTCTGCTCCAAAAGAGCTCCATCCTCTCAGTCTCTCTTACTAAATTCATTACATTAATTGCCAAGCAGATATTAAATCAAACCCAGGAGTGAAAAAAGATTAAAATTGTATAGTCCTTATGACAAACACTGTAAGCAATTTCTAGATGATATAAAATAGATAGCAAATATTGAAATCACTTCAGTGTAATTTTGACTGAGAAGGGGCCAAACTTGTACTATGAAAAAATTCTACTGCTCTTACTTGCCTAATATCTCCTTCTCACTGCAGTGAAGGATTTTTATTTTATTTTTAAATATCCTAAACTAGCATTAAGATTCTACAGTTAAGAACTGAAATGTCAGGCAAATAAAGTAAAAAGCATTTAGAACATAATTAATCACAGAATCACAGAATAGTTCAAGTTGGAAGGGACCCAGAAGAATCATCAAGTTCAACTCTTAATTGAATGGCCCATAGGGGATTGAACCTGTGACCTTGGCATTATTAGCACCATGCTTTAACTAGCTGAGCAAATCTTATGTTTTTGTGTGCAAATTATGTGCTTGTATAAAAGTGAATGTTAACCACATTATATATGGTTAGTTATATATCTTTATTATTTTTAGCGCAAACTTCTATATGGACAACACTCATTTTTGCTTTATTGTCTATATGTACAAACTAATTCAGTGTAGTATTAAGATTCTGATGAATTTTAACCATGTTAGATTTTAGTCAGCACGTTTCAAACATTTATTAGAATTTTTGTTTTTCTTCTATTCTTTATCTATTGTCTCTTTATTAGTGTGCTAATAATTTTATTTTCAGCTAACATTGGTTTGCCGCAAATGTAATTCAAACAGTTCAAGTAGAACTCACTTTTTTTTTTCACTTCTTATTGGCCAATATTAAGCTCTTGAAAAAGTTTCTCTTTTGCACATGCTATTTCTCCCCCTCAAACATGATATTTTATTGTTTGATACACTAAGCACAATAATTTTATGAAATGACAAGATTGTGTGTTGCAGGTAATTATCCCCGTAACGAAATAAAATCAGTTGTTTCTGCATTTCAGGAGTATATCTTTGTGTTTTTAACATTCTCGTTTTGTAGCTGTTATTTCTAATAATAATTTCCTATTATAAATTACAGAAATAATAATTTATAATGAGCTTATGCATTCTGACACTTTCAGATGGCATCTGAATCATGGTATGCCATGATGATTTTTTGTCTTTTCTTTATACACTTTTTATATACCCTTTTCTATAACTTTTGTGTATCCTCAGTACTTTTAGCATGCATGCTTGTAATTCCTTAAGTTTGATAACTTAGCATAAACCTAATATTCCATTAAGCTAGGAGACCAAATATCCTGAAGGCCTCACTCCTGGAGGCCAGAAAGCCCTATGCTATCCTGAGAAACCAAGGTCCTCTCTAGAACACACCCTGTAAACTAAGACAGGCCCATCCAGGGGGAAATTCCTCGGGTTGGGGGAATATCACAATAATCATTCAAGTCTCTCGTTGGGGAATCTTTGATAGCTATACCAATTTGCAAGGTCTATAAATTGTATACGCGATCTATCATGTGTGTGCATTTCGGTGCATTCCACCTTGGCGAAGGGGTGCACCTTAAGGATCCTTAAATAAATACTGAGGTAAAAAAACCCTTTTTTCCTTAACCGTGTCTGGCTTTCAATTTTAAGACCAGGGAAAGGCAACAATGGGACAGGTACATACCACAGTCCACCCTGGTCACTGTGGACAATCAGTCATTCAGATCAGGGATTTGACTGGAACAGACCATGAGCTCAGTGGTAAAATTTGAGAGGTTGTGGGAGGATGGTGAAAAGGTAGATGTTGGCTCTGTAGAAACAGGACACAATTTGAGAGTCTCCTAGATTTAGGAAATTAGATACTTTGAAATGACTCATAAGATCATTGGATGAAACATATTGATAAATTATGAGCAATTAATGACATGAACAAAAAAATACACTTCTGCAGACTCCTGACCTCAGTGAATCTATTTTTTTCAGCAAATGGGTTGATACGTATGGTGGGTACTGTAGTACCTTTAAAACTTCCAAATTTGGAACATTTAGTGTCATGGTTACAAATGTTAAAAGTGTTCCACTGTTGCCCTGAATTTCCTGAATATATATTCTTGATATCCAAAGAAAAGACACCGATTGTGGAAAACACCTTTTCATTGAAAATGTCTACAAATGCACATACTAGACTCAATGAGAAATTTACGTCTTAGATCTGTATTAAGCAACTCTGACAACTGATTTTATAAAGGAGTAAAATTTTTGTATGTTTTCTGAAAGCCTTCAATATGAACTAATTGCCAAGTCATAGATACTTCAATTCACATGAACATTATAGAGGCTTAAATGCTATAAATTCACACTGGTATTGAAATACATCATGATGCATTAATAATAACAGATTTCATAAAATGTCTCCCGTAGGTAAACCTTCAAAATAAAGGAGAATAGAAAGAAAACAGTAGTGACTACATTGGAAAGTGAGGCTGATAGTGATTCAGCATTTTTGATTAACTGAAAAAAATCTTTGTCCCTTTATGACAGATAAAGAATATACATTTTATTTTAAAATCAGTATTCCAGAATGTCTCAAATATGACTGTAAAAGCTTTACTTAACATTTGAAATTATTCCTATAGGCATATACCACACAAATTTCAAGCCTTTTTAGCTTTTTGTCATTCTAATTTTAAGACTGGAGTACAATCCCTTAAACTTATAGGAAGATAAGAAATGCATAACTATTAAACTGTATTCTTCTTTTTAGGTAGATGTTGGTTCATCAAAAAGAGTTTATACTGGCAAAGAAGTTCTAGTAATATCTCCTGTGGAATTTCATATGAGATTTTGTAGGAATACGTAATCACATTTCAGGTCTGAAGCTATTAATAATATTTGGTTTTATTAAATCATTGCTAAGTATTTTTTATCATGTTTAGTTAATGGAATTAATTGTCTCTCTCCCTTACCCCTTTATGCTTCTATATATCTATGTTCATCTACTTCCTTCTCTCTCTTGTTCTTTTCCTTTTTCTTTCCCTCTCATATCCTGCTCAGTGAACTAGCTTGCACAGTTACACTTTGAGTGCATGCACAGAAAGGTGACTTTGCAAAAGAGTAATGCAATTTGATAGACTATCATAAATGAAATTGAAAGGCTTTTTCTGATGATCTCTTGCTCCTTTAATAAAAATTAATGTAACATGTTACTCTAGATTTATAAAACTGCAAACAGCAGCAGCAAACTGCTGCTATTATGCTCAGTACATATTCTAGAAAATTAAAATTTCATTTTGATTGTCATGTAATGTGATTAGGATTAGTTTATTTAAATGGTGCTTGTGTTTTTCTTTACTTTGTAGAAAAAGTATGTTATTTTCCAAGGGGTCATTTAATTCTATCCTCTGCATCCCGTAACTTATCCTTCTTTCCTCGCTTTTTTAGGGACTGATTTTCCTCTCTGATAATTTCAAGGTTACCATTTTAGAGAGATATAATTTTGTCCCAAATACAACTTTTACAAAATCTTGCCTTTTTGTCACTGTAAGAGATTTGTATGACACCATGAGCATAGACAATATTTCTCCTACTAAAGAAATCATAAGCCAGTTTGTTTGGGTTTTTTAAGACATGGTTAGAAAAATACCTATAATGTAATAGATCAACAAATCTATTTCACAGTAAAATAACTTAAATTCTTATTTTTTGACAAAAGCCCTCATTTACTGCAGCATAAAAGTATACGTATGGGTAGATATCACACAGTATCTGTAATATCCCATCTTGATTTCCATTCTTATTTCCATTTCCATACAGACTTATCTTCAGCAACCTCAATAGTATGTCCATTGTAGTAGAATTACTAATGGGTTTCTCCATAATATTTGTATGAGTTAAGGATACTCTTACAAGAGTACTCTTACCTGAAGTACATTAGACTGTGATCTAAGGTCAACCATGAAGTTTTTGCTGTTGAAAATTAAACCAAAACATGTTTTTCTTGTTAATGTTTTTTACCTTTCACTTAATTCCTGATGCTACCTCAGGATCTTTGCAGTCAGTAAAACATCTCTCTTTCAAAACTAGAACCATGCACTGCCTAATTTTTTTTTAAACTTTTAAAATTAGTGCATCAAATGAAAATTTGCTTTCATTTGGCCTAATGATACACAGGTAGATTTTGGATAGTTAGTTTTAGTAGTCAAAAGGGTTAAGATTTCCTTCACTCCACTGCCTCCTACCAACATCAGAGAACGTTTGTTTTATCTCGCTTCCGTGCAATGAGCACTTGGCCACAACATAAGTTAGTTTAAATCAAGGGGAATGCCTGATTGTAGTCCTTGGTTTTGGCAGCATTTCTGGGGATGGGGAAGAAAACTGTCTGAGTCTGAAGACCTGTTGTCCATAAAATAAATGAAATTTGTAATTTATTTTAATTTTCTGAAAGAAAATGGTGGAAGGAAGATGTGTAGGGGATGGATGCAGAAAATACCACCCACAATTCACTGAGACTCCAAGGCTGAAAATATACTTTATTTATCACAGTCATTGTGTCAGATATAGGTTCCATAAAACAGCAATTTAATGAATTTGTGGGTTTGGTCCAGAAACTCAAGAACTCCTGTAACAAGCAAAGCCCTAAATCCATGTCACTACCACACAGAAAGCAAATAATGACATAAAGGTGCCCATTTTTCTATGTATATTGCTGTTCAGCATTAGGCCTCTTTCTAGGGAGGGATGGGAGATTGTGAACAGGGAACATTTTCCTTAGAAAATTAGACTGTGATTGTTGGTTCTTTGCAGAGACACAATCACTGATCTAAAGCATCCTCTATAATTCATCTTTGTCAAGTCCCATTTGTTCTTTCTTTGTCGCCCTTACTGGTGTTCTCCATATAGCTTCAAAATGGTTAATGGAAGACAGAGTGAAGAAATGAAGATTTTGATTATAGAACTTGCCCAGAAAACAGAAACTCAAGGATAGAGACAGCTCAGATGTGTGATGTGCCTACACATGTAGTTTTGCTACCCTTGATTGCAATGCCAACAGAGCTTTTCCTTGGCGTTTACCCAGGATGTGTAACGAACGCAGGCTGCTTTTTCTTTTTGTATTAACACTAAAGCTGGACCGTATTGCCCCTTATGCGCAGTATAGCCCATGCATAAAATAACCTAATGCACTATAAATTTCCTAGATGAAATTTAAAGCATAAAGAAGAGTTCAATAAAATTTTAATGACATTCTAAGCATTAAGCAGACTCGGAATAGACCTCAAAATTCAACCTGGTTGTTTTCTTCAAGTGCAGCAGTGGAAAGAAGAAATTCTTTACTTTTTTTGTTTCATTCTTTATCTCCTTGCATAAATGAGGGACTCCTGTACAGGATCTGTTATGAGACTATGCAAAACTAATTATTATTTTTTCTGAAGCAAAATATTAATATCCCAAGAAGCTGCTATTTTGTAAAACCTATCATGTAGCGTCTAATAAATAGCCTTGAGGGGCTTCATAATTACTGACAGGGATATTAGAGCTGACAGATTTCAGGTGGATGCTACAGAATGAAAAGAAAATATTGTAGGCTTGAATAACGATTTCTTATTTATATTTACATATTTGACAAATCCAGCAACTACTGTCTTACAAGAAAGATCTGGTTCTGCTACCTTTCAAATGAAGATGGATGGTTCAAACTGTTTTGTTTTCTCAACTAACAGGAGATGTCTACCTGACATCCTGCAGAGAGAGGCTTGTAAGTCTTATAAAGCTATTCCTTAAGAGGTTTCTGATGCATTTGTTGAGATACATTTCTAAATAATAGTTAAGATAATGTTAAGGTGAAACAACTTAGTATTTTATGTATAATTTTGATGGCAATGAATGTAAACCAGTTATTCTATCCCACACAATTTTCTTGAATTTCACGGGAAGAAAATCATTACACATGGAAGGCATATCAGGTTGAGTTATTTAATTTCTTATGTGACTGTTACAACACTACTTCTGCATGCTACTTATTAAAAAAAACCACAAGACA
Source organism: Edolisoma coerulescens (assembly GCA_013397115.1). Lineage (NCBI taxonomy): Eukaryota > Metazoa > Chordata > Aves > Passeriformes > Campephagidae > Edolisoma > Edolisoma coerulescens. The sequence goes on along the minus strand of VWZW01003066.1, from coordinate 16,718 downwards.
AACAAACAACAAACACCAGATTAGCTTGCCAGATGAACCTTAGCTTCTTTGCACTGAATACTGCACTGACCACTGGACTAGTAATTATGTCAGCCAGTTTTAAAAACATTTTATTTCATGATTTTTTACTTTCAACAGCAATTATATTTTTCTCCATTGCCACTGTTTAGAGAGATGCCCCAGGGACTGACATTTATTATTCTAAAGGAGTTATTTCTTTAGTATTCCACAGCTGCTGGGTTGTGTATCCTGCATGTTTTCTTTTTTTGTCTTTTATCAGCATTTGTCATCTCAGTCAAAAAAAACCAAAATTTAACTGACTGCAGTAGCTGTATGACTAGATGGCTATAAGTTTCTGTGAGGCATTTATACATTTTTATTCCATTTTCAATTGCTTCTTTTCTGACTCAGTATACTACTTTTTTATTTTCTAAGACATTATTATTTTTTTTTCTGTTCTTTTTCATCACTTCGTCCTTCTCATCATTTGTGCAAAAGTACCAACTTGTCACATTCATGCATAGTACAGTTGGTCAAGGTAAAGCAAATTTTAAAGGTAGGTAATTTATATCTATCTTTGTGGTCACCAGATTAATGGGAAAAAAATGCCAGATCAAAGACATTGATGAGTTAAAGTTTCCCATGGATCAGAAATCCCAACTCTGTATCATTCGAAATCAGTATTCTTTGAAATGCTTCTACTGGCTATGGTAACCAGACCTTCCATTATGAAGAAATCTAAATATGAGACTGAAGAGCATGAGCTGGATCTCAGCAAGCAAAGAATTGATGTTTTTCCCTGATTAGCTCCTGGAATTTTCAAGTACTTTTAAAGGATAATGTGATTAGTTAAATACAACATGAATTATTGTTCCCTTTAGTATAGTAACATTGACTACGTGCCCTGAAAATTCTTGTGCTGGTTTTAACACCACTTGGAAATTAAACTCCAAATAAACCACTTCTCTAACCCATACCCCTTCTGGTACGGGAAGGACAAAAGCCAAGATTATGGCTTGAGGTAACATTTTACTGAAAGCACAAAGCAATGGAATATGACACAGTATTGATAGCAAAAGTATACAAAAAGAGAAGGTGTTTTATCCACAAAAAAGTGTTTACCATCGGGAACAAAATAACCAAGGTGGTGAACCACCCCAAAACTCGTACCCACATGGCTTTCCCAGACAAAGGTAATGTGGTGACTGTTCCTACATGCTGCCCACATGGCCACTGGGAACAAAAGCAAGATGGGGACTAGCATTTCCCAGCTCCAGCCTGAAATAGCAAAAATCAGTAACAAGCATATCCCCCAAAACCTAGGTTGTTTGTGCCAAGTCGTGCCTCTTTCTGCTGAGCTCAGTTGCTCACCAGGTGCCTGTGCTTGGCTGATACCATGGTCTTTTCTTACTACATTATTTACGTGACTGTGTATAGGAAGCATATTTCAGACACTAAAATTAAGGCAGTTAAATTATAACAGTGAATTACAGAAATTTAAAAAAAAAAGGTGTTGCTAATTCAGCTATACTCAGACCTGGGAGAGCCGCATCTAGATAGTTTTCAGGATAATCCCGGAAATTAAACCATACCAAAATAGTTCTGCTACAGGAATGCTAAACATATACAGAAGTATTGACTGTAGATGTCAGTCATGGAAACTGTGTCAAAGGCAGTTTCAAATGAAAGCATAATTTTCCTTTTCAAAATGTGAAGAAATGAACTAAACAAGTCCTGTCAAAATGTTGATAATTATGCTATTTTCTACCTTCCCCTAAATTTCTGTGAGCTGAGATTTTACATTACTAAAACACAGAATCATATTCTCCAGTCATTTCCCTGTTTTTTGAGCAAAACAGAAACTTCGTAGCATGTCAGAGGAGCAAGCAGAGCTCTTTAATATTGTACTATTTCATCTTTCTCTCATAATGTTAGGTCCAAATTCTGCAGGGACACGCACAGGTTTAGCTGTATGCACTGTGAATTATTTCTTGGACTTGACAGGAAACTGAATGCCCATTACATTAAACAATGCCTTCTCTTTTTGAGGTTCAGCTTGCCAGTCTGTCAGCTACCCATATTGAGTTTTCTGATCAAGAATTCATGAGTAAAAATAAGTTTATTCTTCACAATGTCCAGGAAAGCTTTGGTGTAGAATTTAAAACTCCTGGATATCCAGTCGGATTCAGCCATTTTCACCAGTGTTGAATTTGCAGGTTCTGCAACATCCTCTCTTGAAAAATAATCAGATTCATTATTTTCTGTAAATACCACACTGGCACTTATTTGTATGTTCAATGAAGCAAAGGTTTTGACTATCAGTTTCAGGTAAACCAACATCACTGAGACTTATAATTAATATTACACTATTGACAAACTCCTTCCAAAATCAAGATGAATCCTGATCAGCTTTAAGTACAGGCTTATGAAAATATTAGTGTTGAATGGCAACCCCACACAGACCTTTTGATTAAAAACTAGGGACAAATATGTCCATCACCCCAGATGTCATGCTTGACGTGAAGTGTGAGGACAGCTGACTTTACAACACAGTGGTTCTTAACTTAAATTTGCCAAATTTGTCCAAGATAAAAGCACTGACAATTTATTTTTACTTTTGTAAGTACAGTACCTTCCCTGTGCTCCTGTCTTCATTTTGCATTATGGAGTAAACTGATGGTTCCTGTTAACTTCTCAACAGTCCAAGGAAGCAAATTGTATTCCAACTGAAAAATATTTTGATCAGTATTGATTTTGTAGTGACCCAGAGGCCTTTCCCAAAACGAACAAATCTGGACTTCATGTATTCCCTTACTTTGTATTTTTAATATGGAAAACATTTGTTTTCTATATCTTGGGCTACTAGATCTTGACATTGAATGATGATTCCCAAACTGAAAAACTCATATTGGTACAATACAATAACCTAGAAAGATCAACATTATGTCAAAGAATCATAATGGCTGTATGCAAAAACTGTGTCAATAGAGACAGAATTATATTTCTCATAATACAGCAAAGATTGGGGAAATGTCCAAATGAAAACTGGTAACATTTGATGTCCACCAGGGGTCCATGCTGGGATCCTTTAATATATTAATTTATCAAGTACATAGTGGGATTGAGCGCACTCGCAGTAAATATGTGCATGACACCAAGCTGAGGGATGGGATGCCATCCAGATGGACCTTGACTGGCTTGAAGAGTCAGTTCATTTGAGCATCATGAAGTGTTGCTCGAATGAAGGCCAAGGGCAAGTACCTGCACCTGAGTTGAAGCAATCCTCAGTTTAAATACTGACAGCTGGATGACTGGATTGACAGCTTCCCTGTGGAGAAGGACTTGGGGAGTCTGCTGTACAAAAAATTGGATATGAGCTGGCAATATGCTCTCATCTTAAAAATAGTCAGTAGGCTGTAACACGCCTTTTATGCAGAAAGTTTTAGAGTGTTGGAGTTCAGTCTGGAGAGGAGAAGGCTTCAGGAACACACTGTTGTGGCCTTTCAATACATGAAGGGGGTTTATCAAAAAGACAGGAATGATTACCAAGACCTACCAAGACAGGACAAAGGGGGCAGCTTTTTAAAACTGAAAGAACATAGGTTTAGATTGGACATAAGTAAAAAAAATTTTATGATAAGTGTGGTGAGGTACTGGAACAGGTTGTCCAGAGAAGTTGTGGATCACAGGGAATGTTCAAGGCCAGACTGGACAGTGCTTTTAGCAACCCGATCTAATGGAAGGTGTTCCTGTCTTTATCAGGATGTTTGTCCTAGAAGATTGTTGAAGGTCCCTTCCAACTCAAATCATTCTATGATTCTAAGTTTCTATTAAATAAAATGAAGGAAACAGAAGCATTTATCTTACATTTATTGCAATAAATCAATATGCTTAAGAAATAAAATAATAACAAAATTACTTCCAAAACTAAGTGCCATGTATGCCTGCTGTGAAAGAAGCCTATTTATATGTAGTACACAAAAGAATTTGAACGCACAAAAAAATTCTACGTTTGAAAAAACATCCTTGCTCTGTCAAGGTTAGTGCTCTGCACAGGATGTACGGAAGAATGAACTCTTTTCTCTGCAGTCAACCTTACTGTAAAACAAAGTTCACAGAAAAAAAGAAAGAGAGTTCCTTGAGGCTCTTCCAAAAACTTTCACCTCGCCAAGGGGGATCTCAGAAAGTAACACAAGTGAGCAGCTCTGTGGGTCAAGATGGCACAGAGAGTGTCAGAACAAGGGAGCAAAGAGTCAAGGAGAGATCAGACTTCAGATATGACATTTGGAAGAAAGGTATTTCAAAAACCTCCAAGAAAACCACACACAGACTTAATAGTAATTAGGAATTTCTTACCTGAGTTTTCTGTTTATGCTCACTTTTTTCACTGAAAGGTACCATTTTCACTTCCAGAGCAGCATCAAATACGACCAGTAATATGTTCTGAAATCATTATTTCCACCCTGTAATTTGAAGAATTTATCAGCACAGTTCATCGTTGCTGATAACTCAAGCAACAAGCTCTTCCCATTCCTATTACTGAGCTAGTTACATAAGTACTGTCATTGTTCTCTTACTTAAGAAGAAAATAGCCAGATATTAGGTACCTACATCCTTCCGAGGACAGCATTTTCACAATCTTTTTTATGTCCCTTTTTATTTGATGACTCAGCCTCATTTTATTCTTCTTTCTAGTTTTCTTTTTTATTTTCTTCTTTCTTCCCAAGAAAACTGGTTTTCATCCTTATATGTGCACATGGAGCTAAGTGGAATACACCTAACTATTTACATAGGCTTTTGCCGTCACAGTTCATGAACAATGGATGAGCTGTGACTCTCAGGCCACCTTTTTCTCACTCATTCAGGTTGGAGAACAAATCAACAAGACAAACAGAGGCTACAGAATCATGACTCTTCTCCCTCCCACCACATACTGGCTGTTGTAACAGAACAGCAAATGGAAGGAGAGTTGCCTGTATGGCTGTGTCAAGTAATTTGGGTTTGTTCATACCACTGAACCATGAGAAGAAAGATGTTCTGGGTCAGAACAGATCCTCAGTGAAGGTTTGATGCAGTGCCACCATATGGGCCTGTACCTGGCTTATTTCTTGGTTGTCTCAGTATCTCATTCCTCTGGCTGCTGGTGCCCAGCACTTCACATATTCCTGCAGGTTTTCGTCATGTGGTAGCTGCTCCATCCTTACCCCTAGCCCTGGTGGACACCTGGGCCCAATGCAAGAAGACATATCAAAACTCCAGTCCCAGGGGCCAGCTGTGAAGACTTGCTCCTCTTGTGTCTGTAAGTACTGCAGCACTTGGTGGTGTGCGGCAGTACTATCTCACTCCTAATTTGAAAACCCCCTTTTAGTTTTTGTAAAGCTACCTGTTTTCTTTGTCCAGATCCATCGAGTACAAATTTATAAATAAACATAAACATATATATAAACATCATTTTTATATTCTTGTATGGTCTACTCTTGACAGGGGAGAATTGTTTAAACTTAAACTTTCAAAATTTGGATCTGTAATACAAAATATATTACTTTTTCAACTTTTTATTCTTTTCTTCTTAAAGTGTTACCTGGCTAAATCATTCTTTGAAAGCCCAGTCCTGACTTGGTTAACACCTCTTGAATAGCACAAAGTTCTGGAAGCACATCTCTAGCGCAATCTGGCTACCACGTTGTTTTAATTGCCTCAGGAAAAAGCATCATGAAGAAAAGGAAGCAAAAATGCAAATTAAAATTGATACCAAGACTTTAACCCCTCTAAACTTCCCAATCCTAGTTCAGCAGGGGTAAAGAGAGTTGTCTAAAGAAACGTGTACAGTCCTAATATTTTCTTCATAGGCTGAGCCACAGCTGCATTTCATTGCAGGTAATCACTTATGTCAGTGTAAATTGGAATAATCCTTAAACTATCTCATGGGATACAATGAATCACCCTGTTTTACAAAACTTTACTGGAATTAATATAGTGCTGTAGTGAAATTTTAACCATGGTCAAAAAATAAACTTGTATACTATTAGAGTTAAGTAGGGGTGGGGAAGAATCATCGAATATTAATACAATGATAAGCTGAACTGATGAACTGCATGGTTTAGTTACACTTTCTTTACATTTCTCTAAAACAGAATTAGTTTGAGTATAATTATTTCTGTGGCATATTGATGTCTTCTTTTGCACACAGTGATCATGCTGGGGAGGAATAGCATATACTTTGGAGGGTGTGAAACAAACAGTTGAAGGATAGAGTTGGCAGTTGTTTGAAATGAGGCTCTGGTCATCGACTTTCAGAGATGGCAGAAAGTAAAACATCATAAGAAATAATAAGAGTCTGCTGTAATTTCGTGAGGCACTGAACTAACTAAGCCTAAGAGCAGGAACCTGGTCTGCATGGTTGCAATAGAAAAAAATATGTACAAAGTCTTCTTATTTCTGTTCTTGTCGCAGGTGACTGCCTGACCGCCCGGAGGCCAAGCAGGTGACTTGCCGAAGTGTCCCGGCAGTGGGACAGACTGGTGGGTTGCAGTCTGTGGCAAGATGCAGATGATGCAATCTGCTCTCAGGCTCTCTGTGGAGCTGGCAGCAGTCGTTGAGAACTGTTAGGAACAGCAGAAGCAAAGGAGGAGAGAAGGACTCTTTATAGCAGCAGTCCCCCCCGACCGGAGAACAAACAAAGGCTCTGAGCAACGGCGGCAGCGCCTTAAGTACTGCTCCGAGAAAGGGGGAGGAACAAAGGGGATAAACCAATAGGGGAAATGACATCAGATGACAGATGACCAAAACCAGAAGGTTGAGAGAGGAATTTATTCAAACAGGCCAAGGGGGAATACAGGAGAGCAGAACTTTACATAAACATGAAGGGGAGCAACTTGGGGGAGGAGATTTTTCCAAATGTGGCGCCTCAGGGGCGAGGCTGGTCCTCGGCACTGCCCTCAGCATCAGTGTCGGGCTCACCTTCTGAGCCACTGTCTCGGGCAGGAAAGTCTACCCAATTGATATCTTTCATGCCAAGAGCATTCTCGGGCGGGCTGGGCCACCGCCACATGTTCTGACTTAATTATTTAGAGATTTCTAAAAAGCTAATCAGTCTTTCATGTAATCAAACCTTTATAAGGTAAAGGCTGAGTTAGATCTAGTTCAATGATATGGTGAGTGAGGGGCTGTTAAAAACCATACTTAAAAATATCAAAAAGTAGCAAATATCTAAAAAAAGAGGAAAAAAGCTAGAAAGAAAACAAGCCTTTTAAATATTTTGTAGTTTTCTTTGTCCTAGTTATTTCCAGTCCAGTTTGTTCATGTGAGGCTCTGTTTCACTAGATAATTCCTCAAGTCATTGAGGAATCCGTGGGAAATCAGATTCATTTGAGCAGAGTCTGCAGTCAGTAAGTAATGACACTGCTGTGTTGGTGTAATCCAGGAGCAACAAAAGTGGAAGAGTAAAACCCACTAAGTTCTAGTTATAGGATCAAATGGGCTTATGCAGAGTCATAAATTGTGTTGCTGCAATTTCGTCTAAAGTACTGTGTAACATTTCAGCTACAATTATGATAATCTATCCTGAACCCCTAAAAGGCATTCTTCAGTGAAAGAGTGAATGTGTAAGCTGAAGTCTCAATCTTCAAGAACAAGCAAAAAATATGGACCAGAAAAAGGAGAGTTACATAGAAAATAGGTAAAAATATGCAAACAATCAAGCAGAAACAGAAAGATAGGCGAAGAAATAGTCATTTAACAGTACATGTTATGACTGATCCTATACAATACTTCTCCACCCAGATTTCAGATCAAAACCATGCATTAATGATACTATCTTATACAATATTCTTCTTAAGGGTGTCTGTGAAACTGAAAGTGAAATGCACATCTAACTGTTCCATCTCGCTTGCTTCATGTAGCCATCAGGTTGCTCATGATTTTAGCAGATGTTTCTGCTTTTGGTTGCAAGACAACTTAATGAACCAGGTTTTTCTCTCGTTCCTTTTCATCCTCCGAGGAGCAAATGCATTCACAAGCAAATTCTTTGCTATACTTTTGAAATCAATTTTGCATGTTTCACCCAATGTTTCCAGCACAGTTATATGGTGAAATTTGTAAACTTTGTACATTATTTATGAAAATGTCTAAATAATTTAAAAAATGTGAGGTTCAGGATGGTACAACCAACAAGAGGACCCACTTTCAGTGATGCTAATTGCGAGATAAGTCTTTGTCAAAGCTCTTACATGTTGCATCCTATTCTCTGTTATCCTGAGCAGAATAAAGCTGGGTCCTGGAATGATTGCAGTAACATTTTAAGCCATGTTGGAAGTAGCATACACCAGTACAACAGATTGGAATGAAGAATAATAGATCTATCATTTTGTGATCTGAACCTCCTCAGATGGTAATAACATTTCCACAGTTAACTTAAGTAACAAACTTCTATTGTGACTGCAGGCAACAGAAATGCCATCAGTACCAAATACTGAGGTAACAACTGGAAACTATCCTCTGAGTTGTTATTATTAGTTTAAAAAGCTGATGGGGCAAAAATGACTTTTATATCTGTTGGAAACCACGCATAGATGTTCAGATAAAATATTTCCAAAAGACGTTTGTAGGGAAACTGCTACAGAATTTTCATTACAATATTTATCTGTTCAATAGGTTTTCCAGAAGATTTCACAACTCAGTTCCCAATTAAACTAGTACGAGATAAATATATAATTTTTTTTGGTACTTTCTGGTGATTCCAGCACCTATCTTTCTTAACTCTTAAACATTTAAATCTATTTAAAATCTTGTTCTTGATGTTGTCCAACAGAGCTGTTTTTTTCACAGATACTAAAATGTAAAAGATATGAATTCAGACACAGTTCTGTTCGAGGTAGATAAGTCTGTTAACATAAACCAGCCAGAATAGGTGTTAAAAATTTCTTGTCTGGTCTGCTACAAGTGCCAGCAGTGCTGATATCTCAAGGACACAACTACCTGACTGAAGGAGAAGAAAGGTTCTGAAACACTTTAAAAACTAGTCTAATTAAGTAAATCAGATGCAGAATTGAATTTAACTCTTGGTGAATATTAAAAATATTAAAATGAACTCAAATATTTCTGAATCTTGTATAATTTGTAGAGTACACAACTCAGATACAGCTGGGAGGAGGCTGTGTGATTCCTGCAGATTCCCGTGTGGATACACACCAGGTTTACTCTGTCCTGTTGGGGAAGAAAGGTGGTGAGGCAACCCAGAGTTCTCTGCCTGGTATGTTTGTGTCGAGCAGTAGGCAGGACTGGGGTGAGGACCTTCTACTGACTGCTCTGTTCAGTCTTATTGGAAAGAATGAAACATGCTTCTTTCATTTTGTTCTTGTTGTTTTTGTAGTTTGGTTTGGGTTTGGTTTTTTTTTTCTTTTTTGTTTGTTTGTTTGTTTGTTTCAGTTTTTTGGGGTTTTTTTGTTTTGTTTTGGTTTTGGTTTTAGTTTGTTTTGTTTTGTTTTTATTTTTTTGCAAAGAATACTTGTCAAATGGGTAAGATTTTTCATTCTGGTGCGGAATTTTGAATCTTTTACTAAATTTTCCCTCTGAGAGACAATCTGATAACATACAAAGGATTCCTTTTAACTTTATCCAGGCCTCAATGAAAGTCTATGTGGAGTCTAAACTACTGCTTCTGTTGCTACCAGGAACAACACCATTAGAATAATTCACTCTAATTATTAGAGTAACCACATGTTCAGCCATTGTGAGTACTATATTTTTTCATCAATTGCAATACCTGCAGTGTAATTCAGAACCACTGCAACTTATGATAGTTTCATATTCAAGCTGAGGGATTCTTCTCACACTATATTAATCATATAGGTTTTACATCTAAAATTTTATACCCATTTCAGAGAAAAAATGCTAATCTACAAAACCGTTTGAATCTCTGTCAATTCAAAATAGGACCAGCATGCACTCTTATCAGCATTCAGTGTTTAGCTTCCAAATTTTAGAATTTTAGTCAGTATTTCTGCTCTCTTATTTGGCTAAGTTGTTTTTGCTTTGCTGATGTCTTTCTAAAGGTTTTGTAAAGTTCTTTATTTTCCTCTTTATAATCTCAATAGTGTTGCTGAAAAATCTGTAGTGGTATTAATAACTTCCTCTACTAACGCCCCACCAGGTCCTACAATGCATCTGAGATGTTGTGATATTGATTAAAAAATATCCTTTAGTTCATTTGCATCGGATTTGTCTAATGCTCTCTTTTTCATTCAGAAGTTACTACTAAGCTACATCACTTTTCAAAGTGTGTGACAGATGACTAAAGGTGTAGATAAAGAGAATAATGTACAATCTATCTGTGTGGTAACAGGTTAATCAGAATGTAGAAGAAGTATTTTAAATGTTGTGGTTTTTTTTTTTTTAATATATTTTAATCGTTGTTAGTCATACTGAGTACAGAAGGACTGGCAAGAGCAAGGTGATGCTATGCCAGACACTGTACAAACTCAGAGACAGTCCTTGCTTCAAAATCTTCCATTTGATATCTGTTTTTCTTGGAAGTTTCTCACGATCAACTCCAAGTACAGTCTTAGGACATAACCACACAAGTTGCAAGTGACCATGAATGATTTTACAACACTCCTAGGTGTGCCCAGCCTTGCTTCACTCCACTGGGAGCACAGAATGCTGCCCAGAAGCTGTGTAGTCTTAGTGAGTGATTAGGCAAGTAATGCTGCAGCTGTGGTGGTGGCAATACAGAAGTAAGAATTTGATGCTTACAAGCACTTACATTAAAGGAAAATTAAAAACCTAAGTCTATGGACAGAAAAATAGGTGTTGTGTTTTTTTGGTTTTTTGTTTTTGTGGTTTTTTTTTTAAAACAAGGGTATTATGTTCTATTAGTAAAATTTTTTTACTAATGCAACAGAGAGTTGATCCTTAGAGTCTGAGCTTGTAAGCAAATGAAGCAGTAAGTAGAAAAAGCATGAGACTTCTGATAGATGTGAAAGGCAGACTTTTAAAGGAATATCTAGGCATTGTTGGCAAACATCCAAAAGGATGTGTTTGTGATGAATACATATAAACCTGGCATGGCTGCAGCATTAAATATGCTTATCTGTTATGTTTGGTTCTCAAATAAAGAGAAGGAACAAGGGCTGAAGAATAGGACAAGAGTTTGGTAATGATTTGCAGACAACTGGTAGAAACTGAGATCAGTATAAAACAGACCCAGGAGGCAGACGTAGTTTATGAAGTAAGAAGAGTAATGATACAGATAATTAGGAGAATTATATTTTTTCCTCTTTCTCTAAAGCAGCAGATGCCAGCTGTTAGAAGTTGAATATTAAAACTGGTGTCCCTGTAGTATGATCCTGTAGAAAGGAACCTCAGTTGTAATATCATGAAACAATGTTCTTAAGAATATGAACATTCTTATGTTTCTTCTTCAACACTTTGCTAATCTTTTACCACAGCTAGAGGCAGACTACTGGGTCCCAGCTGGGTCAGGCTTTGTTGAATTCTTTGAAAAGCTAAATCAGAATGCATATGGCTTTTTTTCCCCCTGAAATAAATCTTTCTTCCACAAGGAATTCTGTCACTTACAGTTTTTCTTGAAAATGTTTTTAAATTCCATATTTTAATTACTATTTGTTCACTTCATAATATACACAGCTTTACTGTGTGAGAAAGGCATTTTTAAAATCCAGTCAGAAATAAAAGTCTGTTATATTCACTTATTGCTTGATAAGATCAGTTGCTTTAGAGAGTGAATATCTCTTCACTTCTAATTGAAAGATTGCCATACTGAGAAAAAGCAAATATTAACTTATTTAGGTGTTCAGGGATATATAAGACACAAGCAAATATTGTATGTTCTGACAACAAAATGTGAAGTATTGTCTTAAGTCTTTGATAAGTAACTGTCTTTTTGGATTAATGCATTATTTTCAAACTGAGAACTTAAACAGAAGCCATTTATTTTTTATATACCTATATATCTGTATATACACAGAGTATCTGTGTAATGTATCTTTCTTCCTAAGGGTAGTTCTCTGTCTTGAATTAGATATATATGTGCACATACACAGATGACATTAATGTATATGCATAGTACATTTACCATGCTCTGATTAGCAATGGGAGCCAGCTTCAGTTTCAAAGAGCCGTAATTAAACACTGGCCTGAGTTCTGTCCCAAACTCGGGGAAAACTAGACCAAACTGATTGCTCAGTGACCTTCACTGTCTCCTCACAAGCAGTGAATCAAATCCATGTTGTTGAGGGAGGAATGAAAAGAAGAGAGGAAAGGAGAAATGTAGGCTGTAATAAGATCTCTTTTACAAATTGACATGAATTTAATGTTTTCTTTCTTCTTTTATTGTGAAGAAACTGTTAAGTGCTTGGAATGTGTGTTTGTCTTGTAGCAGTGTTTGATTCCCTGCCAGCTGATGGCAACCCTGGGCACCTCCTGCCTCTCCTGTCCTCTGTGCAGGAGCCAGACTTCAGCCAGTCCCCCACCAACATCCCCATTCCTTCTTGCTGGTCAGAAGCAGGGCACTTTAGTGACCTTTCTGCTCCTTAAAGAGTACCACAGAATACTCCACCACACAGAGTCTGCTATCTACAAATTTCACAAGTGGCATTTTCTCTACCTGGGATATCAGTGTCCTAAATTTGAAGGCTGACACATTTGATTAGAATGAAAGCTTGCCACAAGGTCTCTTTCACTCAAAACCCTGTCTTTGCACCAATGAGAAGAGTTTGGTTTTCCTTTTACAGTTTTCCAGGATGACCTACTGTTTCACTTGAGTCTTAGGCCACTTGGTTACATATACTCCTCATTGCATTGCTGGCACAAGGAAATTAAACTCTGGAAGAGTAAGACCTATGTCATGTATAATACAAAGCAATTGGGTATTTCATTTTAGGAATGTTTTGGTTCCCAGTTTGTGCTGTTGGACATCTATCTAAATTCATGTGCACCTATTCTAATGATTTTAATGAGCTTTTCACATCTGCTAGCACATACTGTGGTCCCCAAGGTGAGGTGATTACTGAATCTCACAACCTGAAAGAGTTGAGGCTGCTGCAACTCCCTTCCTGCGAAGCAAGGATTCACAATAGTCATGCATTCAAACACAATCGTCATATACCACATATACACACATATGCACATCTAGACACACAGAGCACACACACACACACACATATATATATATATTAATATATATGTTTTTATATAGAGAGATATATATATATGTGTCCTAGATAACCCCCGGCACTCACACTTGTTCAATGGCACCCATGGTCTCATCCCATTCCACCCAATGTCTGATTATGAGGAAGGTTCAACAGTGGGAAAGACCCATGCACACCTGCATGTACCTGCACATGCACAGTGTGGATCCCTCCTGAAGCTGGGCTCAGGCACTTAATCTATCCATTGGCTTCCCCTGGATCCAAATCATCCCAATTGTCACACCTGGACAAATGAACCACTGAAGCCCCAGGGCCCCTTCAGCTGCTGGAATAGACCTCTCACACTTTCACACTCATTCCCGTTGCTGACATTCAGACCCCCAGAAGCACACCTGACTTGAAAATGAAATTTAATGAGAGTGCAGAGAAGACTGTGTTGACAACATGGTATGACCAGTTGTGTATTGAACAGCCAGCCAGCTGTATACATGCTCCTTTTATTGTCTTATTCCTCTATTTTTGTCCATGCTTGTTCCTCTCCAATCCACCTTATTCTCTCCCATTTTCCACCTTTGGTTCCTCCCCATAACCATCCTAGAATGTCCTGTTTGATATCATAATATGCCCCATACTTCTGGGCAATGATCCCCCTCAGTTAGAAAGGTGACCTCCAGAGCTGCTGTGTTGGCTCATGGTGGTGTCTTGTCCCATCTTGATATGGGTGGGGGCTGAGACTCTCCTGGGATCGCTGTGGGAAACCCTGGAGTTAATTTCTCAAAGGGTTTATTAGGGCTCCCCTGCCTGGCACTGTGCCTCTCTGCTCCTTCATGTGTATGTGTGTGTGTGTGTGTGTGTAGGAGATTTTAATCACATGAACTGATGACATCCACATTTCCTCCTCTGCTGTCAAATTAAATCTTTGTTTGGAAAATATTCAGGCACACAAAATAGAGGGAGACATTTCTAATGATCTTACTTAGCCCTACAGTATCGAGGCAGGTAAAGGGGGCTGAGAAGGATGCTAGAGACAAATGTCAAAAATAAAAGTATAGCATGTCAAAATAAAAAAGTTAATTATTATGTTGGGATAAATAACAATTATTTTTTATGACAAATTTTGGGAGTTCTTGTTATGAAGCAAAAGGTTCCAGGAACAGCATTTGAAGGAATACTAAAATAAAGGTTAAGTTTGATGCACTTAGAGAGTATTAGTGGTTTAGTGGGATTCACCAGATAATGAAATATTCACAACTAGGCATGTTAGGAATGTCAGTCTGTTGGGTAAAGGTCAGTTCTGAATAAGTAGCTAAAGGAGGCTAATTTTCAGTGATGTGATTAATTCTCCAAGACTATTATGACAATCCACTGCTGTCATTCTCTTAGTTATCTCTGAGAGAAAAATTTAGGAAATCTCTGATGAAAATGTTGCACAGAATTTATAATACGCTTTCAAACTTTGGAAAGATTTCCAGGAGTGCTTTAGAGAAAATCTGTGGCACCTTGATCCACGTGTTTGTTTCGTGCTCTGTTTTTCTCTTGGTACTGTAACAGGGCTTCTTGACTGAGCCTTTTATTGCCATCCCTCAACGTGCTGGTGAGCTGGCTCCTGTCAGCTAACTCTGAAGGCTGGTCAGCTGAGGATTCAGCTATTCTGTTTAAAAGCAAGACCTTTTTTTTAACTTGCTATCATTCTGTATCCTCTCAAATACCATCTGAATGAATGCGTATATGATCTCTGTGCAATATCCAATCCACTGGCTGGAATCTTTTTGGAAGTACAGCATGGATCCAGAGGTGAGGATGTACAGCCAGCCTGTTTTGAGGCCAAAGATGGAAAAGAATGTCTTATAGCTACAGTGAACTGACTACATTTAGATTCACCAGTGTTTTAAAAGTGGTCTTTATTGTTCAATAGAGGGAAGCTAAGGCATTTGCCCATGATTCCAGTCTTCCAATTTATGGCACTGTCTTTAAGCATTACTAACTATGCCAGCTGTCTTCAATCCCTGTTCTTGGGGGACAATGACAATCCCATTTTCTCTTTTCCTTGCTGCTGTGTTCCAAAAGTCAACCTTTGCCATTCTTTCATCTGCTGTGAGGCAAAGGGTGTCAAGAGTTTGAAAGAGCACAGAAGAACAATTCTCTTAGAACTTTCTTATCTTTGATGGCAATCTGAATTTCTGCTTCCCATTTGTTTTTTAATCTCCTATGACTTCTCCATTTCACACTACTTTGAATTTCAGAGAGAATGGCTATTTGTCTTTTAAATATATCTGTTTTTTCCTCTTGCAGTTTGGTAATTTATTTTCACTGTCAGAGTAAGCCAGACTGCTGCAGATCAGCATAGGGCTTTTTTTAAATATAAAAGTATGTAAGGCATTTTGAGCATTTGCTTTTTTTGGTGAATTGCTTAGATGAATTCTGACCTCATTCAGAGATGTAATATTTTGTTCCATCTAATTTATTTATGTATATACGTCCCCATTTAATTCAGAAGATATTAAAGCCCCTTTAGAATGAGAGCTAGAAAAAAATCAAGTAAATGTGGTTATTCATTTCACATCCAGGTCTGATAGAAGGAAATACTGAGTTTGGTTCTATTGGAAATAAATAAGAATGATAGTTTATTGAAGCTATAAGTGATCAAGTGATGAGCATGTAAAATCAGAGGCAAAATACAACAATATTTTTTTATGTTCTTGTCCCTGTGAGTGAATAGGGAAAACCCATTTCTTTTAAATCCAAACTTCTATTCCACTTGATTTACCATCATGATGTGATAAACCTTATATAGTGCTTGGTATCACCACTACCATAAAGGTAGCCTTTTGTTTCTTTCATGCCACAGGCGTAATAAATAAGGCATATTTTTATTGGTCAGAACAGAGGTTTTCTTCTAGAATAGAAGAATGTGATGTCATCTGGATAGGACATGCATCCTGTGTTTTATGATCTACCCACACATGAAACCTTTGAAATGGTCTATGAAAAAGACCTTGGAAAGACAGTATACATCTGAATTTGAGTAAAAGCTACTGGCCTATTATATTACTATTAGTACTGAATATTAACATGTTTGAAACCAAAAAGACGTCCACAGATTCCTGACATCAACACAAAATTGCCTTTGAGGAGCTATATCAAAGAATGTTTTCGATGTAATTGTTATAATGCTTGTATCACCTCTACTAATGACTATGTCAATGTGTTCTACAGCAACAACAACTCCAGCTCTAACAAGGACAAATATTCTTTCTAGCTTTACTTTCTATATGGCTGTAAATATTTCCAAGTACCCATAAAGCACCAACATACAAACAGTCTAGATATTCTGGGTTTTGTTAGTGCAAATACAGATAAGCAACAATTGTTTCATTTTACTGGGGTTTCATCACTTTACAGGGGCAGAGATTTTCACTCTCAGAATTTCATAAAAAAGAACATCAGATTCAACGTTGTGGTAAGCCTTCTGGCAATTAATCAAATAGAGCCTACCTGTATTATTGTAGTTCAGAGAAAAGTATGTCGGCGTTTCTTTTCTCTCCC
>VWZW01003064.1:0-33426 GCA_013397115.1 Edolisoma coerulescens | reverse complement strand
GTTGTGTGGAGACTTCATAGGAACTTTCCAATATCTGAAGGGATCCTACAGGGAAGCCAAAGAGGGACTCTTTGTCAGGAACTGTAATGATTGGACAAGGAGCAATGGGTACAAATTGAAAGGGGAAATTTAGATTAGATATTAAAAAGAAATTTTTTGCTGTGGGGGTGGTGAGACACTGGAACAGGTTGCCCAGGGAGGTTGTGGATGCCCCAACCATGTCAGTGTTCAAAGCCAGGATGGATAAGGCCTTGAGCAACCTGATCTAGTGGGAGGTGTCCCTGCCCATGGCAGGGGGGGGTGAGACTAAATGGTCTTTAATGTCCATTCCAACCCCTTAACATTCTGTGATTCTATGATTGGTGTCATTGTCCTGGCTGTGTGGTCTATAGTAGACTCCCTCGATGACATCCACATTATTTTTTTCCCTTAATCCTTACCCAGAGGTTTTCAACCATGCCAGTGCCAACTGCAAGCTCCCTACATTCGCCTGTCCATTGCATACAGTGCCACCCCCCACCTTGCCTGCCCTGCCTATCCCCCCTGAAGAGCCTGTAACCATCCAACTCTGGCACTCCAGTCACAGGACTCATCCCACCAGGTTTCACTTATGCCACTGTGTTGTGGTTTAGGAATAGTACTCCCTAATTCAGTGCCTCCACCAAGACTCTTCCAAGGTACAGGCCACTCACTCACCCCCTCCTTCACCTTCCCCTTCCCACTCCAGGGATGGAGTTGAGAATTGGAGGCACAAAAAGGTGAAAATCACAGGTCGAGATAAGAACAATTTACTGGAAACAGCAATGAGATAAGGAAACAGTACCAGCAACAAAAGGTATAAGACAAAAAAATGATTTACACAGAAAGTAAAACAATACTGGACTGTTTCACCCACCACTGGAAAGGAGAGAGCAAGTCCCTACTCCCCTCACAAGTGAGGCCTTCAGAAGTGAGGTGAGATAGTATCAAATAACATTAGGGTCTGGCCATGCCCCCCTGCCAGCTACTGTAAAAAGTTAACCCTGTCCTGGCCAAAACTAGGACACAATGATGCCATACCTCAGGGACTGGGCCAAGGCTTTGAGCTCCTCATGCTTGTTCCTCATGCTGTGTGCGTTGGTACAGAAACATTTCAATTGTGGTTCATTGTAGCTGATACCTTGTGTGGCAGATTGAAGAATCTCACTGGCACTCAGTCCCTCAAATTTGGGTGTGCCATCTCACTGATCATCTCTGGCAAGCCTGGTTTTGTCCCTTTCCCCATTTCAATCTAGTTAAAGGTCTATCAATGAGCCCCACTAACTCCAGTGCAAAAACCCTTTTTCCCCTCTGAGAAAAATGCATCCTGTCAGGTGTCAGCAGGCCTGGTGTTGTATATAATCTGTATCTTTCCTGACTGTAGATGTTTATGTTTTGTGCATGCTGATGTGTTTAATATTTCCGTGTTCCACTTTATGCACCAATTCACAATTGTTATAGTTCTGTCTGGAGAATAATTCAACTTCAGAAAAGAAGTGATTGTGCACTCTAGAATACTTGTATTCTTATACCACCTTGCTTTGTATGCTGTTTGTTCACAATGTATAAATCAAGCTTTCCACATGTAGTGTGATACTGAAGAGATTATTATACTACCCAGAAAAAGAAGGCAAATTAAGTTTATTCATTCAGTCTTTACATAAATTTGATACTTGCCCTAGAATTTTTGTGCTGAAATTATGTCAGTTAGTCATGCAATCCTGTTTTTTTGTTGAATGGACAACTATTTAAATGTCAAGATCTGTCAGTCAGTGACATAAGAAATTGAATTACGTTTTTGATCTGAACAATGGATTAAAAAATAAACCATTTTTAAGCATTTACATATTTATAAATTCTGGAATTTTAGTTCTGAAATAAGTGGGTTTTTTCATCCTAATGGAGAGGATTCCAAAGTGGTAAAATTGACAATTAGTCTCAGCCATAGTGCCTCCTCAGTACAAAACCTCTTGTTTAATCCACCTAAAAGTGAAATTGTTAGGTTAGTTAGAAGGTATGTTTAATATTCTTTCTCAAACTATCTCATAATCTTGTACTAAAAAGGCACAAGCTTGTTAGAATATATAGGACTGCTTTTATCTTCAATCTAAGCCACAATAGTGGAATTGTCAGTCTAGCTTTAAAGTATATGGTGTTGTTTCATGAATTTTTTGGTACAAATGGGCTCTTTTCTTAAACTTAAAAGGGAAAATTCAGGCTTAAATTTGTTTTTACATTAAAGGTTGGCACCTACCACTTTAAAAAGGCAAAAAGCTCTTTGTTTATGCACTGATCTGTCAGTTAAGGTTCAAGATAAGATTTAACTATACCTCTGTCTTTTCCTTTTACAGGTCCTTCAGTCTGGGAGACTATGAGGGACCCTCTGCACCCAGGGAAAATGTTACCCTTTACTGGGGGGAAGGGTAAACCAGTAGGGAATACAGTACAGTCCCAACCCTACTGGGAGGGGTGGGAGGGAGGTGTTGCTGTCACTGTATTAAGTCGATGTTGGGAAACGTTTTAACATCTGGAGCCTTTGTCGGTGGAAATAGTCTCCTATTACAACTCTGCACTGGATGTGAAGAAGAAAAAAGTCTATTAACAAAACAGCACATTCTGGATTATTGTGGGGAATTGTACCAAAATAAGNTGTATTAGGAACAGGCACTTGCAGTGTACAGTATAGAAACCCCATCATAAAGTAATAAAGGTTAACTTGGACAAAATGAAGCAACCTGCAAGCTGCCAAATAAGTCACTCCTTTCATTTTTGGGGTAAGGAGAGGGACACTGCAAAGGAAAGATTGACATCTTAATTTTTACATTAAGAAAAACAACCAAGGTAGTGGATATGATTTTATTATTGTACTTCGTTAGTTTTAATTTCTTGAGTAAGGCATTATTCTTAACTTGCAGTTTAAGATTCAGGCATGCGTTCTGGCTCATAGTGATCAGAAGTAATTTTAATTAGTGGGAAAGTAGCATGCTTGCATCACATAGAGTGAAACTGGTATACATTTACCTATGTCGCACCAGTCTTATGTTGCAGTTTACCAATTCAATATAGCCCTGCAGTTAAAATTCTTTTTCTGAGATTCTGTGGATCTTATTTTTATTAAGAATATAGTTATAAAGTACTGTAGTTAACAATTAGGCCTTGAAATACCTTTTTAGGATCTGTTAAGATTAAGATTCATATTGTATTGTGTGTAACCTGCACAATGTGGAAAGCTGATATAACTGCAAAATATTTGCCTCTGTGCTGTCAGTGTGATGTGCTTTCTGCATGGTTATATGCTAGTGATTTTTAGCAGAATCTCTAAAAATGAGTTACATGGTAAGACCCGTTAAAGGCTGCATAAATGTTAATTCGCACGTAAAGACAATTGTAGAATTTGATGACAATTGCTATATTTGTGTTTATTCCCACTCAATGTATTACCTTTTATGCTTAATTTTTGTTCACAGCATGATCTTAGAGATGTTTAAGTTAGTGGATGTAATGCAGGGTATCTATAATGTATTGGCACATGTTGGTGGCCCTTTGTGATATAATTAAATGCACAAGGGTGCAAGTTTAAAGCTAAAGAGTGAAAGTTGGTTTGGATACTCCTAATTTCATTTGTTTAGCTTTTCTGTTGATTTTTATTCTTTTTTTCTCTACTTACATGTATTCCTGTGAATAAATCTTTGTTAAGTTAATCCTTTACTTTTCTTTCAATGTGTATTTTCTTATGTACTGTGAATGTGAAATCCTAACTGGTACACTTGATCTTGTGTTCATCTGAAAATGGCAAGTCTCTATTTACATTGCCTAAAGAGTATCCCATGATGTTAAAGGAAAATGGAGAGACTTAACTGTGCTGGTCAGAGGTGAAACCGCACCTTTCCATTTTTCAAGTGCTGCATAATTAACCTGCAAAACAAAACTAAGCCATAACAGCCTTTTTATACATTTCTTTTCTCACCTTTGCATTGCAAAATTGGATACTGGATAACAGTTTGGGTTTTGGTTTTTTTGGTGTTTTGTGGTTTGTTTGGGTTTTGTGTTTTGTTTTGTTTGTTTGCAGTTGTGTGGTATTTTTTAAGAACTTACTGCTCTTTGCATGGTTCTGTTCTTTGAATGTTAAATGATTTAGACATTGCACTGAAGTTTGAGCTGTATGACTGTGGACTTATAAATGCTGTTATGCTGTTTTAAGAGTTTGGGGGGGTGTTTACATGCACATTTTAAATGTGTCCTGCTCTCCATCCCATCCTTTTTTGTTTTTTGTGGCTTTGCAAATATGAATGGATTATGCCTGAAGAATAGTTTGAACATGTACTGTATGAAGTACATTCACTAATGCTAGTACATAGTATTTATTCAATTTGGTCAAATTTGCATGTGATAACTTCCTTTCAAATTACATTGCTTTGGTAGCAAATACAAAATTCTTTCTTAACTAATAATAGCACTGAAGAAAATTTGTAAGAGTTTTAGTCACTAAAAACACTTTGAAACCAAATTTTGGAAGAAGAATAAAAACCAGTAGGATATTATTTTAGACACAAATTGGCTATAATTTTGAGTGCATTTGAACATTAGGGAAGAGTTTCAGAGAAATTACATTAAAAGAAATTGTAGAATAGAAAACCTACCTAAATAATACTGTAGCATTACAGCTAGAATCTGGGTTTAACTAAACTGTTTAAATTTCAGAAAGCCCCTTTAACCAAATAAACCCACTTCACCTCACATTACCTTAGGATACTGCTTTTGTATGTAGCATTTTAATAGGTATTCATACAGATATGAACTGATCTGGTACAACAGCAAAGAAAATAATTAAGGCAGAAATAAACAGTACTGACAAAATAGTCTGTTGTACCAGTAAGTTCCCTTGTGGTATATTTTAAAGCAAATAAACTATATTCCTAATGCATAATATAGTGCAGAGATTTGCAGAAGCCATTTAGGGTCTAATCTGAGGCAAGAAAAGTTCTGAATCAGCATTAACAGTTATCATTCAATTATTGCATCATGGGATAAATAAAAAGCATTTCAATTCTTGTAGTGTAGGCTTGACAGTTCTTGAATGTTGACTGAATGTTTATATTGGTAGAATTGTGAGTTTGTTACATTCCAGTGTTTCTGCCTCTTGGCATGCTAAAAGTACGGCTTCATTTGCTCCTTACACACTGAATAAAGTGCTGTTAGTCTGCTAAACTACAAAAATAGCCGCTGCTAAGTAACGGTGTAGATTTTCTACTTGAATACTTTTGTTGTAGGAGCCTCAGGAGGTCAGTGTTTACTGGTTTTTTTATATGTCTTTTTCCTGTTTAAGTTTCCCTTTTTGAAGGATTCAGAGTGAAGAAAAGCTGCTGATCAACCTAAGTTGATAACAGAAAGGGTATTTAAAATCCTTATAAAATGCATCTTTTTGGCAGTTCTAAATTGCTGTTAAATTATACATTCAATACTAAATTTTTTTCTTTATACATTCAGGAAACAACTCTTTTCATTTAGGAAAACCTGATTAGAATAGTTCATTATGCTAAGCAGGGCAAGAAAATATAATCAATTTTATAATTTTTTTTCCCAAAGCTTGATTATTTTCTAAATTGGTGAATATGTATATATTTAAATTGTAATGAGCTAATTCTTATGCTTTAGTTTATTGCTCCTTAAAGCTTGTACTCAAAAGATCAGTTTTGGAAGAATGATTTTAAAATTTATAATAATTATAATTTTTTAAAGCTATGAAGCAGCATAAGTTTTGTAACTAGAATTACTGATACACTGTGGATTTGGTGGGGGTTTTTTTAGGACTTTTATGTAAGCATCAATTTTAATTACTTATACTGCATATATTGTATAATAGTAAAATGTATATTTTAAAGCCTTGAGTAGTTTTACTCAAGTGAAACTCATTGCTACTTAGAAATATTCAAATACTAGCTTTATCTCAGGTGAATACTCTTGTGCCCTTTTTGTTCAGAACACATGCTTATAAAAATGTGTCTTAATTATATCAGTTTATGTATTTCATATTAGGAAGCTCCTCTGTCTTAAACTTACTCTAAATTAACCTTCTACTGTTGGACAATAATGACTTTTGCTTCACCTATTTTATTCATATTGAATGTATTAACAGATAANCTTGCATCCATCAGTCTTCTATATATTCTCCAGTAGAAACTGCATTTTGTCTGCCACTGATGCTTGCTCTTTGCACTTAACGGTTGGAGCAAGCCAGTTTTAGTTTATTGTTTTAAATGGGGAACTGAGGCAAGTACTCTTCTTGCTTGCCTTGTATATTCTGCTAAAATAGTAATACTCACTCGCTTGAATGTACTTACATGAGGGAAGTTTGAAATGGCTCTACAGGATGAATCCCTGTGTGGTGTTACAGTATGCTTTAAGTAAGCCAAATCCACATCTCAAAGAATTCAGTGCTTACAGTATAGTATCATTTTTCTATAAACTTGTTCTATTGTGCTACTTTGCTTTAGCTATCTACTTCCTTATTTCAGGTGAGCAACAAAATTAAGAAGGTTTGGGTGTTTTTTGTGAGGACAGCAATGAGAATAAAAAGATTGGTATGAGGAGGTATATTTGGCTGTTGAAATCTGCAGTGTAGTATCTTTTTTCGTGGAAAGAGATAGATAGTTATGTTGTACATTGTCTGACTTAGTGATACTAGACACTTCTAAAATTTTAAATTGGATGAAATACACGAAATAGTTTTAAATGAAAGGTGACTGAATCTTTCTGCTGACAACTTAGGTTGTATAAGTTTTGCTTGAAAGCTTTAAATCTTATGTTTCTGTATCTGCCACAACTGTTGGAATGTTTCCTTCAAACATATCCTCCTGCAACCTCTCAAACTGTACTAAATTGAGTGATATTTCTTGAAGTCTGCCTATTTGCTAACAGAACTTCATTTTAAATAGAATATTGTTTTAATTTTTGATAAGCTGCTGAATTTTAGAGTTTTTGGGGCCACCAAATATTTTGAATCATGCAGAGAATATATATTGTACTGTAGTAATTTTGTATCTACATTTGTATGATGTGACATAATAGATGTGGATGCTAATCACTGCTTGACTATGTTAATAAAGTTGTTAAAATATATATGTTGCATTCCAATTTTTAATGAAAGACAAAAATGTCATGTTCAGCTTGTGTTTTGTCTGACTCAGTAGGGTACTCTTCTGGTTCTCACACGTAAGTTCTGGAGTCTCTTGAATAAGGAGGATTTTAATTTTTTGTGAATGAAAATGATCTTTGGATAAGTTAAGGTTAGTTTAGTTTAGATGTTTTATGCTGCTTGGGGGCCAATAAATGTAGATATAGGAGGTTTACCTGAACTGAAATTAATATTCGTGGGATGATACTGGTAACTGCTCAACTACTGAGAAATGTTACATTGCCTGTATTTTTGTTTGAAACAGCTGATGCTAGCTAGCTAAATCTGACCAAATGAGTATGTTGTCCCAAATATAGATTCTACGCAGTGTGCAAGAAGCCAATCCAGACACAGTTGAGGTATTTGTTTAATTCATGGCTGCACCGAGATGGGTGCTGGGTGATGAATCCATAGCTGGCACACCTTCAGTATGCTAGTTACCTGCTTTCATACACTTCTAACATTGAAAGATCATAACTTCCAGTATATGCAACAATCTAAAACTACATTCATTGGCTAAATACTTTTTCACTTTCACTTAAAGACACAGTACCCATTTATTTTACCACATATACTCTATAGGGAAGGAACTTATGTGAGTAAGGGGCTTCTACCGTCTATAGATGTGAATTTTACTATGCTGGTTATCTGACTAAAGTTAGCACAAAAGTTCAAGCCAAAGACGTGTTTGGTCTTATCAATAGTTTGTTCTTGCATTATCTCCTTGTTTGGTAAATCTATGGTGCCATCCTCCTCTGCTGCTCACTTATTTAGTAGATGTATGGTGTTATATTGTTCTCACTTCTCAATGGGGCCTTGTGGTGTCATTCTCATTACTTGTGTTTATCAATAATTGAGTAAAAATTGGAATAAGCTAAAACTAAAAGAAAATTATTCAAGACCTTGAACCAAATCTTGCAATGGTCTTAGTTTAATTTTATCTAGCTTCTACAGGGTGATAATGCAAACTGTTTAAAGGTCTGTTCTTAAACTTATATAACTTCCTGATACAGGAGTCTCTAAAATGAAAGTATGAAACTAGCAGTAGTAGCTCCCTGTACAAAATTTACCCATGTCGATCTGATTATGTTTGCTTCCAATATTTACAGTTGGTCAATAACATATAAGCAATCTAGACTACATGTCTAGTACAGGGACCTTTATATTGTAACGAATTCAATAAAATACATTATCATGATAGAACTACTAAGTAAATTCATAACAAAATGTATAGTAGAAATTAATTGCTGCATATTTGGCTGAAAGTGCTTAAATAAGGACTTCAATTTCTGCTTCCAGAAAGAGAAGACCATGGAATAGCTGTTGACAGCACAGTAGGTGTGTAGAGACTGAGTTGATTAGAAAAGAGATCAGTTCCTGTTGGCTATAAGACATAAGTAAACCAGTGACTGGGAAGGCAGGGTGTAGTTTTGGTTTTGTCTTCATTCAAATAGCCCTCCCCACTCCCATTCTGTTGTGGGGTACTTGTTTTAGAGCATGCTGCTGTCAAGGGGGAACTTGAACAAAACATCTGACTATTGACTCAGGCCTGAGTCTGAGGTTAATTACTACTTCTATATACAAACAAGATGAGTAGAGTAAGTACTAGCATCTTAAATAAATGAAAAGAATGTTATCATAGAATCAAAATGACTTGTGTTGGAAGGGACCTTTAAGATCATTTAGTTCCAACCCCCCCATCATGGGCAGGAACACCTTCCACTAGACCAGGTTGCTCCAAGCCCCGTCCAACCTGGCCTTGAACACTTCCAGGGATGGGGCATCCACATCTTTCCTGGGCAACCTGTTCCAGTGGCACACTACCCTCTGAGTAATTAATTTCTTAACGTCTAATCTAAATCACTCTTCTTTTAGTTTAAAACCATTCCCCCTTGTCTTTTCACTATCTGCCTATGTAAAAAGTTGCTCTCTCTCTTTTTATATCATATATATTTGTATTATATCACTCTTTTTATATCCAGCAGCACTTAAAGTAAGGCAATCAGTAATCTAGGACTTTCTTAACCAGCCCAGTCTCCAAAGGAATAGTGTGCATAATAGGATTGTCCTTAGTAAGGATTTTTCAGTATGTGCTACTTAAGAGAGATGACAAGATCAGCATACAGAATATAGGAAGGTAAAATTTAAGAGCAGCCCTTTGTTGCTGGTAGAACTCATTACTAAATGAGAGGGCTGGGCAATCACCAGCCATATGGAGTTTAACAAAGAAAAGTGCTGGATTCTGCAGCTGAGATTCTGGGCAACCCCACATGTACAGACAAACAGGAGAACAAGAGGCTGGAGAGCAGCGCTGCAGAAAGGGACCTGGGGGTCCTGGTTGATGGAAAGTTGGATGTGAGTCAGCAGTGCCCTGGCAGCCAGGAGGGCCAACCGTGTCCTGGGGTGCATCAGGCACAGCATTGCCAGCTGGGTAAGGGAGGTGATTGTTCCACTCTGCTCTGCACTGGTGCGGCCTCACCTTGAGTCCTGTGTGCAGTTTTGGACACCACAATATGAGAAAGATATAAAGCTATTAGAGAGCATCCAAAGGAGGGCAACAAAGATGGTAAGGGGTCTAGAAGGGAAGCCATATGAGGAGTGGCCGAGGTCACTTGGCTTGTTCAGCCTGGAGGAGACTGAGGGGAGACCTCATTGCAGTCTAAAGCTTCCTCATGAGGGGAAGTGAAGGGGCAGGCACTGATCTCTTCTCTCTAGTGATCAGTGATAGGACTCGAGGGAATGGCCTGAAGCTGCATCACAGGAGGTTTAGGTTGGATATTTGGAAAAGGTTCTTCACCCAGAGGGTGGTTGGGCTCCCCAGGGAAGTGGTCACAGCACCAAGCCTGCCAGAGTTCAAGAAGTCTTTGGACAATGCTCTCAGGCACATGGTGTGATTCTTGGGGTGTCCTGTGCAGGGCCAGGAGTTGGACTTGATGATACTGATGGGTCCCTTCCAACTCAGGATATTCTTTGATTATATGATTGTATAAGGAGTTCAAGAGAAAGTTTGCTCCTGAAGAAATTAATTTTTTGTGGGTAATTCCAGTGTGACTTAAGAATATAACTATTGATCCTGATCTTCATCCTTTATCAAAGTAGTTTTCTAGGTAACTGTGTATATGCTGCAAGATGCCTTAAAGTTCAAGTCTAAAATTTTGCATTTCATTCTGATTTTTTGTGGAAAGCTGTTCTTTAAAACCCAAGAATGGGTTTGATACTTGTGTGATGGTAGATTGTTGCAGCACTGGAGTAGTTGCTGCATATCTTGATGTAGCAGTAAAGGATTACTATATACCTTTGAAAATGTGGAAGAGGTGGACTTCTCTCTGAAATGTAAAGTGAATCTGACTCTCCCTCCTTCATAGGATAGTATCTGTCCATGTGAAAGGTATTTGGGAAAACAATCCCAAAGCTTCAGCTCTGATCATGCAGCTTTTGTCTCATTGTTTGCCCTGGTGTATATCTTTACAGATAGCAACACAGACTGCAAAAAGTACTATAGTCATGTCTTTCATAAGGCTGAGATAATTATAATGCAGGCTGCTTACTTACGTCAAGCAAACAGATACATAATGTTCTTTTTTAAAAATGTAGTCCTATAGCATGTTGTTATTGTTTAAAATACGCATGCTTACTCTTATTATCAAGAGAGAGATCCAGATCTAACAGTCTTGAGGCTTTTAAAGAAGTTTTAACTATGAAAGGAGTCCAGAAGTTTTTTCTGTCTTGGCATTGGCAACTTAGCAAACTTTGCATATACCGAAACTTTGGGAGAATATTGCTAGAAAGAAAGGAACTCCTAAAGTTACCGTGGAGCTACAGGAAGTGGTGTACTAAACATATAGCCAGTTACCAGTGATTGTTATACCAATTAAGAATGATATTGTTCATCTTTCATGAATGTATCTTTGGTAAAGATAGTTGAAATTTCATAATGTAGAATGAGTCATGCTGACTTATATCAATAATACTGTTTTGGCTGTCTTAAGTTTACCTTAACTAATATTTTTTGCCTAATGAACTTATATAGTTCTGTAAACTTTTGAACTCCATTTTTTCCTAACCATTTGACTTTCATGGAAGTTTTTAAGCAACATAAATTTGACATAAGTAGTGGATTCATCAGATTCTTCGGGATGACTTTAATGTTCTGCTATATGCCTTACCTAATATCATGCAGCACAGATGGCAAAGGACATCAGTGTTAAGATGGGGGGTAGGGAGATTCTCAAACCAGATCTGATAGAATTTCCCTTGAGGGGGAATCCAACATAGAATATGAGCTTCTTACTTTTTTTTTAATCTTGGATAAAGCTTTGTGCTGACAAAATCATAAATAAAATTTTGATAAAGCACTTAACCACTGGTGTGCCTAGGACTGTGAGCTGCAGCCCCTTACATCATTACTTAGATCTGGACCTCTATTTTTAGTCAATAATGAAAAACTACTGCTGTCTTGAACAATTAATTATCTTCTTAAGGTAGAATAGGAACTCTTTGGGATCCCAGAAAGAGACCAGTAGTGCTGACTCTTATGAAGAATATCTAAAGATATTCTTACTGAAAAGCAGCAGTCCAGGTACAGACTGGCCGCAGACAGCAATTCAGTGGATCTGTATTCCAGCAATCAATATGCTCCAAATTGGCTAATAATCTACATCAAGCAAAAGAAGAGTCCGGAAAAGTGAACTATCATTGAAGCAGATAAAGGTTTGAAGTAGACAGTTTCTTCAGACTCTTTGACTTTAGATGAAGTGTATAGTTTTAGGAGCCTGTCACTGAAACTGTAAAATACTGTAAGAGGAGGTACTGGAGAGGGTAAGTGATACTTTGTTAATAAAGTGCCTAGTAGTCATCAAATGCCTTGAAAGATCTTATCATATTGTAACTGAAAGTGAGGAATAAAAACTCTCTAACACTCTAATTTTAGTATTAGAAAGCGGCATTACTTTATTTTGGTGTTGGACATGCAGGGGATATCTCCTCCTATCACACATACCACAGCTATCTAACAGACTAGTTTATATCTATGTAACTAATACACATTAATCACATTTTCTGAAACTCATACATATATGCTAAACATTCTCGTGAATTCATTCCCATATTTTAAATCACTTCTCAGAGCTTATTTACATTAGAGTGGGGGGGTCTTTTGAGGGTCTCTGTTGGTCATTTGGGGAACATCCCATTCCTCAAATTATCCATTTTCAGTCACAGGCCTCCAAAAACGTTTCTTCTCTTTGAATGCATCCCAGCAATGCGGTCTGGCCAAGATATACCTTCTTATCAACATTGCTCAGGCCCACAGTCTTTAAGGCTAAGATAACCACTTACATATATTAATACAGGACTAAGCACTGTCAGTTAAAGCTAAAGGAATTCACAAGACTTAAACACTATTTGTTACAATTAAAGATTTTCCCAACAATATATCGATGGAAAGATGCTTGGTTATGAAGCCACTTCAAACAGCATGAATCTATTCTCCTGGGTGTCAAATAATTCATATGTATTCTAGCCTTCAGTACAGTTACTCCTTAGTGGTACCTGAATATTTTAGAGGGATTTTTACTCAAGATTTCTGTGAGCCTTATGCAAGTATATTCATACTTCGATAGAGACCAGTTTCTTCACTTCTGAGATAGCACTTCTAAACTGCAGTGGGGCCAATGCTCTGGGTATGCAGTAACCGTTCCTCCACCCGGGGGAATGCGGCACGCCTGCGCAAGAGCTACGGCGCCTGACGGCAGCTGAGCACATGCGCGGGACTGGGGGTCGCGAAGCTGTGTCGAAGGAGGCGGTTTCATCGTAACGGGAAGGGTGGTGCGCCGTGGCGGCGCCTGTTTTTCTGTTGCGTCTCGGCGGCTGAGGTTGGGCTCGCTCAGGGCCGTGGCGGCGGCGTGATGATGGCGTACTTTGTGGAGAGCTTCTGGNGCCTCCGCCTGCCGCACCTAGCCTCTCCTCGGCCAGGCTGGGCCGTGGGGGAAGCGCCTTGCCCCGCACAATGCTCAGGAGCCCATTAGGAAGAAACGATGGGGGAGAGGGTTTGCTGGTCCAAGGGATGTGCAGATACGAGCGGGACAGCATTCGCTAGGGGGTCTTAACACTTGCAGCCACTGGTGCGTAGATGGGGCTTCTACTGCAGTCTGATCTCCCATACAATGTAGTTGTTTGGGGGAACGGCATTAACCGTAACTTACACAGTTCTTTCATGTCAAAGCAAAACTGCGTCTCGGAACTTTATACTTCTGTACCGCCAACTCAGTTCTATCTGCATGACAGAAGGTACAGTCTGAACAGCAGCCAGCTAGAGAAACTACACTTTCCAGTCTGTTTTAGAAACATAATTTGTCAGTAATTTCTGTGCAAATATTTATATTTTTAATTGGATAGTTATACAGGGAGGAAAAACTTAAAATCTGAATTTGGATTATTGATCCTTGCATGAAATGAAACTTGTTTTCGTTGTGACTGTAGCTGGTTTGAAACATTAAAGTAAGTGTTCTTGAAAGTAATTTCCATTATACATAGCTAGGTTTTGTCATTTTAAGTACACTCATACTGGTACAGTATTCATTATCTTTGACTTACTGTTTTCTTAGCACTACTCGGGAAGTGTTGCATAAGCTTTGACATAAATTTGATTTTAATTTTTTTTTTAAACTGGCTGGTGCAGGCACAATTGTTAATTGTGAGTCTATTAAAATGCTTCAGGTCAACCAAAATAAACCACTTCTAAGCCAGTCAGTATAATTGTTTTAGTTTTTGGAAGTTCTATATATAGCTGAGATTGGTCTCTCTGTAATGCTGTACATGGTAAGTCTGAAAATTCTGGGGTATAAAAATATGTGTTTAAATTGGTTTTGATGAATTCTTTTTATTTTATCTTTTTAATTGCTGGTATTACCTGTAGATTTTTGAGAAATGGTTGTGAGGAAGATTCTTTTCAAGTTCTCTTGTAACATGTGGCTGTGTCCAGGGTTAATTACTGTGAAGATGCTCACTAATAAGACACATTCTCATAGGCAGTTAAGTGATATGAGTGATAATGAAACTTGTCATGTTTCCACCTGGAGTTCCATTCACATGTTTACACAGTGCTACTCTTCTGCTTGGCATACAATTGGATGCTCTGTTTCAAGAGAGCTGTGCAATATTTGCTCAGTCTCTTCCCTTTGTGTGTGTATTTAGCATGAGTTGGCAACTTTTCATCTTTTTGTTCAAAAGAAATATTTTTAATTATCTAGATATAGATAAAATATCTGTTCATATGCATAGAATTTCTCTGGAGATTATTTTTATTTAAATTATTGAAGCTGGAAGAAGAAAATTGAAATTTCCAGATTGCTTTTGTGTTCAAACTCCTCAAAACTTTCAGAACTGAAGATATGTTGCCAGTATAAACATCAGGTGACTATTTTTTAAAAAAATTTTGATGCTCTCAATTTTATGTAGCTCTTTCAGGCACTTGGTCATTGAAAATTACTGTTAGCTAGCTTTCAAAAATATAACACCATAATATTAATCAGAGGAATATTTTCATGTATGCAGGGTCAATTAAGTAATTGCCTTGGTGAAAGGTATGAAACACATGTTACTTATTTGAAACTGCAGCAAGCAGCAACAGTTTTAAACAAAATGACAGTGATATTTATCAGAGCATCTAAAATGAGTTTAAATTTACCTGGAGTTAGATGAATGAAGTTGACAATACAAATGAACAAACAATAATGACTAGTATATGTCTTTCTACGTTTCTGGGTAAAGAGAAGATTGGTTTTGGTTAATATTTGAAACTTTCATTTTAGAATCACAGGAGTGTACACCCAGTTTCTATGGATCTGTTGCACTAAAATTTGTAAATAATTATTAAATAGGGTATCTTTTAAGCAGCATAAATCAAATCTTGTAGTTGTTGAAAAGTTGTACCTAGTTGCAACAAATACTTTATTTCACCTATATGAAGGAGTTGTGCATATTGATGCAACTCTGGAACAACTCTAGAATTTTCTTGATACGGACAAACTTTTTCTGCCAAAAGGACTTCTATGCCATTACCACTTATCTGTATTAGTATTCTTGCATGCATGATCTGTTGGCCAGGGATGCGTGGGGTTTTTTTCATCTGACAGAATAGTATGGGTAGTACTTTTAAGTGTAAATCTAGCTGTAGGGCAGCTTCTCTGGAGGTGACCAAAACAAGAGTGAAAGAATACAAATTTTTCAATTCTCACCCCAGAAACTGAAGCAAGTAACTATTTCCCACATTCATTCTTTTCTAGGCTTTTTCTATTTAGAGTTTATCTAACAAGTAGGGATGGGTTTTTTGGTCATATTTCATTGATATATCATGTTTGCTGTAGGCAGTTGTAAGGTTTAACTTGGGTTTGGAAACTTAATTTGGAGATGATCCAGTTTTCATTTTATGACAATTTGAAGTGAATTAGGAACCTAAACTTTTTATGGTTGATTGCCAATTCCAAATGTTGTGGTTGGAATATTTGTCTGCCTGTTTCCTGGAGAATAAGTTGTGGGCTTGGTAGGCTATTTTAAAAAGAGGATTAAGCAGGTTATGACTTAAATTATTTATAATCAAAAGTATATTTTTTTCTCAGTTTGTTTGATTCAGTGTAATGTTTTTATATGGTCATGTTTAAAGGGTTGAATAAAGATGATTGTGAATGTTTAACCACTGCTAATGCACATTATAAAAGCATAGGTTGAAATTATGGTAATTCACTTATTGTCAAATGTTTCTTTACTTGCTGAACTGTCTGAACGTCTCTCATCAAGCTTTTGCAGTTTGACCAAAGACCAAGGGCCACAAATCTGATCAGAGAGCTGGAGCACCTCTGTTATGGACACAGGCTGAGAGTTGGGGCTCTTCAGCCTGGAGAAGAGAAGGCTCTGGGGAGACCTTAGAGCACCTTTCAGTGCCTAAAGGGGCTCCAAGAGAGCTGGAGAGGGACTTTTCACAAAGGCCTGGAGTGACAGAACAAGGGGGAATGGCTTCACACTGACAGAGGGGCAGGGTTAGAATAGCTATTAGGAAGAAATCCTTTACTGTGAGTGTGGTGAGGCCCCAGCACAGGTTGTCCAGAGAAGCTGTGGATGCCCCATCCCTGGAAGTGTTCAAAGCCAGGTTGGATGGGGCTCTGAGCAACCTGGTCTAATGGAAGGTGTTCCTGCCCATGGCAAGGAGTTGGAACTAGATGATCTCCAAGGTCCCTTCCAACCCAAACCGCTCTGTGATTTCGTAAAAATAAAAATGTGTTTGAGAACTGCATGTTCCTTTTATTATTTCATCCACTCTGTTTTTTCTGTGCAATCAGTATTTGCAGCTGTCTTCTTCTTGTTTCTCACACTAGCTCAATAAGTAGTATGTATCTAACCACTCATGGGACTTATAGAATCACCTTAATAGTTGAGAAACACTTGTTTACATTGGGTAAAAAGAGGGTGCTATAATAGAGAGTATTAGCTTTTTACACTAAAAGATGTTAATGTTGAATAGTTTTGGTCTCAAGTACACTGAGCTTCCACTTATACAATTAAATTAGAAACATGGGGAATAAATACTGCTACAGGTTGCCCAGAAATTTCTGACTATTTTACCAAATATAAGTTTTAAATTCAGAATCATCTTTTATATGCAACACAAACTTATTCTTAAAATTTTCCCAAACCTTTTAAGTAGTTTAGTAAAACAGAGTTTCTGTAATCTGTTTCTTGTTATGTAGAAGTTGTGGAAATGCTGAACTCTGACTTCACAGTTGCTGACAGGGTTACTTTCATTTCCATGAGAAGATTATTGCAGCTAGTTCTCAATGAAGGAAAATAGAAGGGCTGTCTGCCCCCTTTTTCCGTGACAATTTATTTTGTATGCCAAGTTGGTCAGTAATGCCTCATTGTAGGTTTATGCAAGTGAAGTGTTTACTTGTATTTGAAATCATTTCCTCTTATGATTTGTTGTCAGATGTCTCTACTATATTTACAGAAGAGCTTTCTTATAGCAGTGTAAAAGGGGAAACCTCAATAGGAACACTAGCTTCTGAAGAGTTTTGTTTGCTCTAGGGAAAAAGGAGAAAACTGCTAATGAACTTCAAAGTAATTATATGGAACCTATATGGGGAAAGAACTGCTTATCTTTTGCATTTTCACACAGTTTTACAGTTGTTTTCTGTTGAGTAATGATAAGATCATCCTTAACAGATGGCATTTTCCTCCAGAAATGACATCCAGAATGGTCTTTCGAACTGATGTGGACGTCTGTTGCATATAACCTGATACTATAAATTTTAAAAGAGATTTCTCTTTCTCTAAGATCCAACTTCTGGAAGGATCTGCATGTGACTTCTCTGTGTGTCTGTCATAGCAGTGGATGGTAACTGCTTCTGAATGGGAGTGGAAGGTCTTATCTCTGCTATCTGCTGCATTTATTGTTAAGAAAATTTCACAACTTGCTTGTACAGACTGAGGAGAGAGGCTAGTATGGAAAGTATAGAATTACAAGAGTAAATATCCATGCGCATGAGGTGTCCCATTCAGATTGGGGCACCCTGAATGCTGTTTTACACAGAGTTCTTAAACCTTTCAAGTGTTTAGGTACATTATGATTACAATTTGACCAATCTCTACTTAACATGCTACTGTTTTGCAAAGCAACTCTAATTATATGGCATCATCATCCACCTGCTTCTTTCTTGATCTAGAAGTCCCTGGAGTTGGTCTACTGCAGTTACTTATCTCTGATGCCAGATAAGGGGAGGGTTTCATAGAGGTGTCAGAGGGGCTGGGATTGCTGTCATGATCTGGGTAGTCCAGGGGCTACCCTTTATTCTTGACAGTGCGGGCTGTCATCCTCCTCCTTGCAATGAGCTGAGGCCTTTTAGTCATGCTTACTTAACTGTGACTATGCAGTATACAATGTAAACTATATATATCTTAAGAAAGTTCATACAATTTCATCCTATAAAGACTAATTGGTGCAATAGTTAGGGAAATCTTTCCTAACGCTATTTATTTTTAAGTAGGATGGTACTGGACTTTTTGTGATCCCAGCTATTACTGTTGCTATCAGGAAGAAGCAGATAAAAACATGTAATGAAGAAAAGTTAGCTAGACATAAAACTTGCATGTACAGAATTTCATACAATGTGTATAGGGAGGGGTAGTGTCGAGGAAAAACAACCAAAATGGAAACAGTGGTGATGGCTGATGTGCATGTAAATGATAGATTACTTGTTTTTTGTAACTTAAACTACCTTTTTTCCTCTTAGCTGCAGCATGCATCTCTGTCTTTATCCTAAATAGGGTCTTAACTCTGCTGCTCAGTGTATGAATTGTTTGAGCTACTCTTCATGAAATTAACTACTAAAAGATCTAGTTGTGGATAGGCCATATGGCAGAAAAATGTATGCTTTCTACAGAGATACCATACTTTGACGTAGGTACATATGTTTCCAAACATGAGCAGAAGATATTGTAATTTATAAAATTGTCATCAGGTTAATCATCAGTACTCCTGACCATATAATTTGTAAATAATTGAACAGTTTTGAAATCTAGATGTTTGTACTCATAGGTGGAGCCTGATATTGGTAAGGTAGGTTGCACTTGTGTCTTGGTTCCAGACAGGACAGGATTAATTTTTGCAGTAGCCAGGAGGAGCATGGCCAGGACCCTGAGGTTATTCCATACCATCTCATGTCATTGCCGAGGGTTGGGGGGAAGGGAGTCTCTTCTGGTCCTGGCGGTGTGGCTGCGGTCAGGTCAGGTCAGGCTCTGTGGTAAGCATTTTGCATGTGAATCACTCTCTTTTGTACACTTTTGTTAATATTGTTAGTTACTGTTCATTTTTTTATCTCATTGCTGTTTCCAGTAAATTGTTCTTATCTCAACCTGTGCTCTTTACCTTTTGTGCCTCCAATTCTCCTCTTCAGCCACCCGCAGGGGAGGGGGAGGGAGCAAGTGGCAGCTTAGTTTGGAGAGTCTCAGTGGGAGCACTAAATTGGGGAGTCCCATTCCTAAACCACAACAACTTGACATATTTACTATGTAAAATGTCTTTTAGCTTTGCTAAGCTTAAGCCACATAAGCCCTCAAATGTGGGAGTCTGTTTTGGACTTGCTGATTTGTTTAAAGCTTGATATGTTTTTCACATAGCCTTATAGCCTTTGATAACTGTTGATAATGTATAAAAGGTGTGGCTTTCAGGGGACTTCTTTAATTGAGGAAAGTATCTGTTTTCTTTCTTTCTTGTGCTTTCCGCTATTCAATGTGAAGTCAAGAACAAGCATAGGACTGATTTGAAAACTTCATTTAAGTGGAAAAAATTGTTTGTTTGCAGTAATCTTCAGTTACTGTGTTTGTATGGCATCACATTTGTCATCATTAACTACTCCAAACACTTTATTGACCTGTTGTGATTAGACTGGTACTTGGAATAGTAAGACTACATTAAAAAAAAAATTGCATTTCCTGCTAGTTGGTGTTCTTATCCTTCTTTTATTTTTCAAACATATAAAAGCCTTGCTCTGTAGATAGTTGTTATGAACGAGTGTTTAAAATCGCTTAAAAAATCATCGGCAAGGGTATCAGAAAAAGCCAGTTTAATATTAAGTGACAGCATGACAAAGTTTGTTGGCAAGATTCACTCTATTACTTACAAGACAGTTAAGGCACACCAAGGAAAACCAAGAAACAACCAAACCAAATAAAATCCAGACAATCAAAACAGAAATGAACAGAGAACTATCTAGGGTGGGTACATATGACAAAAGGATAGTGAGAGCAAGGATAAAAAGGAATGCAGCCTAAAAGCTTAACAGCACTCAAAGTTAACAGTACTTTAACTTACCTTATACCTTAAGCCTAACAATTCACCAAAGAAAAAACACTTAACTTATACCTAACTTAATTTATAACTTCACCTTAACAATTTAACAGAGGAATAACACTTAACAGCATTTAACCTAACTTATAACTTCGAAGTTATACTTAGCAACTTAGCAAAAGAACAACACTTAGCAGCATTTATGTAAGGTTAAGTCATAAGTCACAAGCTTACTTAAAGGCCTAACACTTCTATATCCATGGTACTTAAACATCTAAGAAAGCAGCATTTCTCCCAGATTTGCTATAGTATATGCCCATGTGCATGCACATAGACACAAAGAGTCAGTGCAAGCAAGGTATCTGTGAAAAATTCCCCTCTGAGGTTAGTGAAATACTCACTTTGGATGTCTTTGCATCTCCTGATGGGCAAAGGGTCAGGCCTCAAGGAGGATATCAGCCCAGGACTCGTTATTGTTTGACGATCCTCCAAGTATAGCCAACTTGAGAGTTTGCTGGCTCTGAGAGGCATCCCACTCAGAGGGAGCTTGCTGGTTACAGTCTGCTGCAGTCCAGGAGAACTCAAAGGGTCTCACTTTGGCCCACTGTTTATAGGGTTGCAAGAGAGTGGGCTTTAGTCAATAACAATGCTTCATCCTGGCCACAATTTGGGTTGGCACTTTCAAAGAAAGTGTGAAACCAGGAATGTTATGCCATTCAGGCAAGAAAAATAATTTCCAAGGCTGGTCATAAGGAAAACAGGAGCTTGTTAGACAGCAGCAGTTCCTGGGAGCAGACAGTGTTTCTGATAAGCTTGGGAAGAGCTGAGCCCAGGTACTGGTTTTTTGAGGCCAAGGCCTAACGAGCATTTCTCAGATCACACTGCAGCCTGGAAAGGTATGGGGGGGAAATGCACTACCACAATCTACCCCGTGACTAAAGTCAACTTCTCTTGCTCCAGAGTGGCAGTGTGGTCGCCTCTTGCCTCTGTGCCTATAAACAGAGATTTAATTATGCTCCAATTATAAAGTGAGGGAAATTTTCAATCAGGTTACCTTTTTATGACTTCTTTGAATGTGATGGAACAATATTATATTTGTGAGGAGGTTTGTATGATAGTGTTACCTGTCTAGCTAATACCCACACTCTAACATAAAGGACAATATTTAACAATGAGCATAATAAGACAAAAATCAGCAAGATTACAATAGGATGCAATATTAGATCTAGAATCCCTCTTGTGGTTAGTGATCACTTGAACAAAATGTCCCACCAGTGATGTTCTCCATCTCTTATCACTCTCCCAAGACATGGTGTATTTGTTCTGTATCATGATGAACTGTGATTAGAGCTCTGTGTCCATCACTTCACGCATTCTAGTAGTCGACAGAGGTCATCGTGCTGCAGTGATCTGGATGACTGGTCTTTATTTGCTAGCTTTATTTTTCAGCTGTATAATTTACCTGATCAGGTGTGCCTTATGACTGCACAAACAAGTTTTTCCAGAAAAAAAAGGACAGAAATTATTTGAGTTGTGCCTGACCAAATCTTTCACTGGAGATGTAGAGCTGCCATTGTGAAAAGTCTCATCCTTTTTTCCCTTCTAACATGAACGTGCACGCAATTTTCCTGAGGGTGTGCTTCTGTGTCTAGTAGCAGCAGTGTTACGGATCTGAAGCTTTTGGAAGGCAGGAGGGAAATGGATAATTTGACAGAAAAACTCTTATAGTAGCAGTGTTGTTATGCTGTGCCTTGCCTCACTTTCATTTATTGTTGCTTTCTTCTGTTCAGGGGGAAGGTCACCATGGTATCAGAGATGATAAGCTGGCTGAATTTATTAATCAGTTTTTAGGGCAGTGTCTTAGTTTTAATAGTAAGATATGCCTTACTGATGGGAAAGTGTTTTATGTTTTGAAACTAAATTTAAGAATAGACAAAGGGAAGTTACCTATGAGGAAGAAGTTAATGATTTTTACCAGTTTTTCAAAAAACAGAAATATCCATGAAGTATGCAGAATTGGGGAGGTAGGAATTTTAGTTCATGGGAAATAATGAAAAATATGAGGGAATGAAAAGGGAATACAATATTAAGTATGTGTTTAATAAGATGGGAAGTGAAAGAATACAAGACCTGTAGAAATCTAGAAAATAAATGGCTTTAAATATAGTCTAGAAATATGTAATCGAAGGGTTGTCATTCACAGGGTGGTAGTGGCTGCTAAGGTGATTTTAGTTTTTTTAAATATAAGGGATTGAAGGCAACTAACAGCAATTGGTAAAAAACTGAAGCATTAGAAATAATTTATTTCATGAAACTTGATCAATTATTAAAATGCATATTTCTATACTTTCTGTAGTTGTTTTAGCTTGTTGTGTTTCATAGTTCTGCTTTCTTTTTGTTATTAATCTTTAGGGGGAAAGGAACAGCGGCTTTGATGTCCTCTATCACAACATGAAACATGGACATTTGTCAACAAAAGACTTGGCAGACTTCATAAGAGAAAGGTAAGTATTTATCCTTGCTAATCCTGGCTCTTTAATATACAGTTTGTGTTTTTTATTTAAGTTTATCATTATGTATTACAGTAACACACAAAACATAAAAATAAGCGAGCATTTTAAAATCTCTCATATCTTACATGAACATTTAGGTTTATTCCATTCACTTAGAACTGAATAGTGATTTCCAAGTCAGTGAATAGTAACTTCTAATAACAAGCTTCTAATTTTTAGGTTTGAATTAAAAGATTAATAAAAAGCAAGAAATGTCACAGTAGGTGTCCATTAGTTTATTTAAATAATCACAATTTTTCATCATGTTTGGAAGAAAAGCAATAATTTAAGTAGAAAAAAAATTGACCATAGATATAGAATTAGGGTATTAGCAAGTTCTAGTATGATCTTAAAAAGTTATACTTTTTGATTAAGGTGTTGAGAAACTAGGTTGGTTAAAGAAAAGGGAGTGATATCTATGGACAAGAAAATAATTTGCAGAAAATAACCCAGGTTGTTCTTTATGGGATGAAAAGGACAGAACTGAAATCTGAAAATGTGACAACTTCCTAAACAGATCTTCTTTATAGAAGATGACTGCTGCTGCTACTTTGAACATAAGAATGTCTGTTCTGGATAAAATTAATGATATGTCTACTTCAGAATTCTGTCTTAGTTACCAGTACCAGATAATACATGGAAAAAACTTGCAAGAGGCTAATTGAGGACCTGTTTCAGTGGTTTCTTGCAGTAAAAGCTGTCAAAATAACCAGCCTTTGTTTTCTGAAATTTTTCATCAAAACTTTAGTTTTAGCCCAAAATAGACCTCTAAGAAGAATTTATTTTAAAATTTCCACAAAATGTAACCATCATGGATCTGGCAGGTACTCAGGGACACTGACATTTGTGTGGTTTCTAAGTGAGTTGAAATGGATACAATGACAAAAATCTTTCCGCTAAGTGAAACAGGTGAATTCCAGAGTCCATATGTGATGGGCAGTCTCCTGTTGGAAGGACTGCACAAACCAAGGAATGTTGTTTCAAGAATCCCTGATTCCAGAGAACGCATTATGAAGCCAGACAGGTATCCGGATTTAGTGGATTCTGGATTTAGTGGGTGGATATCATGCTGTTGATGCTTAATACAAAATGTTTAGGGCTTCACGAGCTGCGAAAAATGGTATATTTTTTTCTAAACTGCTTTTAATACTGACTGTTAAAAAAGTTTGCCTTGAGTTATCTTTGTGTATGCCTGGATCTTTCCTTTGAAACCTGCTTTAATTCTTGGAATCAGTCTTTTTTTTATATATATAGTAATAAGTCATAGACCTAAGGTGCACATCACCTGGACACATGTAATTTTATTAGTTTTATATCTGTTGTGTTTTGATTCATCTCCACATTTAGATCAGAAGTTTGCTTGCTCACTCTTCTTATCTCCATTAAGTTGTATTCTTTGGGCATGCTTCATTTTATTCATACTGATCCTAAGGTTAAAGATCTTATGTAAATGGGTAAAAATAACTTGATGCTATGTCTGTCTCAGATTCTTTATTATGGTGGCATAAATAAAACTTGACAGTTCATTCTACATAACATTACCAGTAAAAAGAATGTGACATTCTAGTTTATTTTTCATTCTATCAGTTTCTTCAAATGTAATTTTAAATGAGGTGTGCCTTTAAAATCAATAAATATTTGGACTTTTTTCCACATATTAAAAATGTTTTGGCTGAAGTTCCTGATATGTCAAAAAATGAAGTTTCTCTTGTTGTGAATAGATCAGGACATGCCAGAGATGTGTGACCATCTTATCTACAGCATTTTTTGTAAAATTTACAGAAAATTTTAGTTCTAATTAACACAGTGAGATTCACTAGAATCTTAGCTCTAAATTTTAATTTATTTGACAGGGCTTCAGTATACTTCCTTAAGAACAACTTGCCCTGGAATTAGAAAATATCTTTGATGCAGACCCACAGCAATAAGTTCAGACCTTTCCAGTGATCCTCTCCACTGTGTCTTCTTCAGCTTTGCTTTATTGATCCATTAGGTATGCCAGGCTGCCATTAAAAAAAAAAAAATTGAATGCCAAATAGATGCTTCTTTTCAAGTTAAGGGTGCATTGCTGATCAATCTCAGTCTAAGCTAGTGGCACCTTGTGGCATATAGTCTGTAGTTTCAAAGAAACAGATGGACTTTAAATATTTGGTGTCCTTGCTTTAGTAAAAATGTTTGAGTGTCCATATCTAGGCAGTGGCATCCTTCCACTTACCACTGTGAGGTTATTGCAGTATGTCAGTTTTATTTTCCAGGAAATAAATATGGTGCAGTAGCACACATTTATTCATGTGGGTCAAATTCTTGATCTCAGAGTTTGTATTGGGCAGTACTTCAACAGTGTTTTGCAAGTCTGATTGT
Source organism: Edolisoma coerulescens (assembly GCA_013397115.1). Taxonomy (NCBI): domain Eukaryota; kingdom Metazoa; phylum Chordata; class Aves; order Passeriformes; family Campephagidae; genus Edolisoma; species Edolisoma coerulescens. The sequence continues at coordinate 8,483 of VWZW01003064.1, read as the reverse complement.
CTTGACTGTATTGTTTTGCATCTTTGTTTATTGCAAAGAAATGAAGAGATGTTGCTCACAATTATCTGTTCCCCTCCTGTAATCTGAATATTATTGTGCAGTACTCTTTTCTGCTAGAAATGTGTAAGTAGATGAGCAAGATACATTAGGAACCTCCTAGATCTGGTGTTTTTATGCACTACTTAAACCTTATTTTCTGAGCTGTTTCCTATTGTATTGGTTTTGCATGGCCTGGTTTTTGGTAGCAGGGAGGCCACGGAGGTGGCTTCTGTGAGAAGCTGCTAGAAGCTTCCACCATGTCTGGCAGAGCCAATCCCTGGTGGCTCTGAAGATGGACATGCCGCTGGCCAAGCCTGGGCCAATTAGAGATGTTGATAACACCTCTGTGATAACATATTTAAGAAGAAAATCAAACCAAAGAAGGGCACTGTGAATTCCAGCTAGAGAAGAGGAGGAGGTGAGAACATGTGAGGGAAACAACATGGAGACACCAAGGTCAGTGGAGAAGGAGGGGGAGGAAGTGCTCCAGGGGCCAGAGCCGAGATTCCTCTGCAGGCTGAGGTGAGGACCATGGTGAAGTAGGCTGTCCCCCTGCAGCCCATGGGGGTCCATAGGGGATGCAGAGATCCATCTGCAGCCCATGGGGGAGGTGCCCACGCCAGAGCAGGTGGATGCCTGGAGGAGGCTGTGATCCAGTAGAAGACCCGGTGGAGAAAAGGGGCCCCTGCTTCCAGGGTGGAGCAGCCTGTCCTTGGAGGACTGCACCCCATGGAAGAGTGACCCATGCCACAGCAGTTTTGGGAGGGCTGTTGCCCATGGGAGGGACTCACGCTGCAGCAGTTTTGGGAGGACTGCTGCTCATGACACTGGACCCACGCTGAAGAAGTTCACGGAGAACTGTCTCCTGTGGGAAGAGACCCCACGGCATAACAGGGGAAGGATTCCTCTCCCTGAGCAGTGGAAGAAAACCTTGGGTGACAAACTGACCAAACCCCCACGCCCTGTCTCCTGCACTGTCGGTGGGAAGGAGGGAGGGGTTGGGGGAAGAAAAGGTGTTTTTAAAGTGCTTATTTTACCTTTCATTATCCTCTGATTTTGTTAGTAATAAATTCACTTTGTACCTCTAAGTTGAGCCTGTTTTGCCCTTGGAGTGTTTTCTCCCAGTCCTTATCTCAACTCATGAACCCTTCGTTAATTTTTTCTCTCCTCTGCCCAGCTGTGGCAGGGGAGGGTGAGCGAGCGACTTTCATGGGTGCCTGGCATTTGGCCAGTGTCAAACCATGACACCTATGAAAACTGAACTTGCACATATTTGCAATTTCTTCATGTCTGCCCTTCCATTTCTTCTGAACATATTGGCCAGTTTTATTCAGATATGGAGATAAAGGAGAGTGAAAACTGAAAATTTCTGGCTAGGTAAAGGAGAGACATCTGAGTTGGTGATGATAATTACAAAAAGTTGGAGTACTTGAAAACATTATATACAGTTGTCAGCTGGTCAGTCAGCATTGCTAGAGTCTCCAGAAGAATAACCAAAATATTTGCTTTGTTTTAAGGGAGTGGCATAAAAGAGAGAGAGGAAAGATAGTTGAGTATATTTGGATGTACAGACTGCTTAGGGCACAAAGGACATGTGTGGATGTACTCTGAAAAAAAACCCCTGGATATCCCTAGAAGGAGCAGAAGATTTCCCCTTTGACTGTGTTCAGTTAATCATTACCAAGTCCGTTTTTTACTGTGGTGTTTCACTTTTTTTATTTTTGAGTGTTTGTTAAAGGTTTAGTACTAAAAGAAATGAGGGACAATTGGATCTATGGTTCTTTAGTGCCTTTTGTCCACCTATTCTGCTACTGTAAATGGGAAAGACTTCCTCAGTCAGTAGTTATTGCTTTCTAGGAGGTTCAGATACATCTCCTGAATGAGCAGACTGTCTGTCACAAAATTCACTCTATGTCGACAAATCTTGAGGGGGGCAGAATATCTGTCTGCTGAAATGTAGGTATCTTTGTTCTATTCTTGATAAAGCATGTAGAAATTATCTGTTTAAAGAAGTTAACATATAAGATTGGGATTTCCCTGCAGTGGCTTTTTTGGTGTTCTTTGTTGTTGGGGGTGTTTTTTTCTTTAAATTCTGGTAAGGTTTTGTAGGTGAACTGTCTTGTGCATTTAACACCTTAAATGTTTATGTGTAAGAAACCACTGTGCTCAACTAGGAGCTGAATAGGGATTGTTGGCTTTTCTGCAGAAGTCTTTCAAACATTTTTTTGCAACAGTTGTCTTTAAGTGTCATAAAGAAGAAACTTCTTGATCAAAACAATCTGGCAATGCACATATTTACTTCAGTTTAAATGTTTAACAGATTCCAAAGACAGATTTTCAAATCAGTGGAACTTAATTTACTCAGGTGTTCATAGTGTGTTACCAGTACATCAGAATGCTCTGGGAAGTCAACTGATAAAACAAATGTAGATATACATGCTACACTGGTTAGCAACAGCACGTTTTGCTTGTTAGTATTTGTAATCATTGTATGTGGATAATATGTAGTAAGTTAGGGAACTCCAGTTTTGTGGAGATTTCTGCAAAGAAAGGTGTGGATTTTGGTCAGAAATCTTGTGTTTTAAAAAAAAAATCATTGCGTTCTCAAATCTATAAAACTTTGATAGAAACTACTGATACTTAAGCAAAATATATTGTTCATCATGGTAATTAAAAAAAAGTGTCTCTTCTTGGTTGTGGTTTAAGCCCAGCTGGCAACTAACCNCCTTTGGCCAGTTTGGATCACCTGGCTACGCTCCCTCCCAGTTTTTCTTTTATGCACCTCCTCATTGGCAGAGCATGAGACTCAGAAAAAAAATTTAAAAATTCCTTGACTTAGGATAAACAGGACTTAGCAACAACCAAACTACCAATGTGTTATCAACATTATTCTCATTCTGAATCCAAAATACAGCACTGTAGCAGCTACTGAGAAGAAATTAACTCTATCCCAGCTGAAACTAGGACAATATCCACCCCTTCTTCCATGCCTTTTACATCATGCCAAGTGTCCTACTTCCCAATGCCCCATTACCTCCCCTATGAATCTATTGTGATAGATATACATACAGACGTCCCTTAGTCGATGGAACACCTCTGTCAAATGTCCATAAAATGTCCACAAAAATGTCTGTTGAATTCATTTAGTCCATGACTTTTGCCTCCATCCTTAGTAACAGTCTTTCAAGCAGGAAAGATGGCGTGAGGTGTTGGATTGTTGCATATTACACATTTGTATCAGTTCTGATTCCAGCACTGCTGCTTTTGTTCAGTTTTATCAAAGTTCTTTCTTCATTGGTGTGACGATCAGAGGGAAGTCAGGTTCATATCCCCAGAAGGCTTGCGGTTAAGATTGATGCCGTGAGGTGCTCAGGAAGGTGATGTGCACGCAGACGCCATAGAAGTGATAATACACAGTGTTAGGTAGTTATTAACATCATACAGTTTAATTCATTGGCTATTCTCACCCAAAATCAAATCCCCTTGAGGCACACACAAGACTTCCCCATGTCTTAGGTTACAATGTAAGATGTAACCAAAAGTATGTATTCTATTACCATATTCATAAGCTGTTAAAACAGGTGGGGCAGTGTTCTTTATTTCCTCCGTGACTCATTCCTGATAACTCCCTCCAGGGGATATCTCTGCTAATGGGCCCTCAAGGTCCCACTGCATGACTCATAGAATTACATCATACCATTGTGAGATGCTCCGCCCAGGGGGAGGAACCAAGCATTCCTACCTGCATATAATCTGACGTTTGGCACACCAGAGCATCTACCACTGGATTCCCAGAGGATGAGAGCTCGACAACCACCACTGGAGAAGGACCAGACTTTACTAGAGGATCACCACTTCAACAGAACCACATCCACCATTTAGTCGGACTGCTACCAGCACCCTGACCACCAGGGTTATATTCTGACTGTCAGTTTAAGCCAGTGTTTTCTGCCTTTATTTTAATTTTCCTATTAAATCGTAGTTCTGACTGGGAATCTCTCACTGGTTTGCTTTCAAACTAGTACACCCCATCCTCCTGCATTACCCCCCAAGTATGCCCAAGTCCTTGAGTAAAAGCAATCCCACAGATGGGTTTGCCTTTGCCTGAGGCAGAAATAACCCAGGCTGTTTTCCCCAGCATGTTTTTAATGTGCACTACAGGAACTTTATCCCCCTCTACAGTACGTAATAGTTGTGATTCGGCAGGGCAAGCCTGATTGGCAGATCCTCTGGTGCTGACTAACCAGGTGGCCTTTGCCAAATGTGTATCCCAATGTTTGAGGGTCCCACCACCCATTGCTCTCAGTGTGGTCTTAAACAGTCCATTACATAATTTGATTTTTCCATAGGCTGGTGCATAATAGGGAATGTGATACATCCACTCAATGTCATGTTCTTTGGCCCAAGTGTCTATGAGGTTGTTTCAGAAATGAGTTCCATTTTGTGATTCAATTCCTTCTGGGGTATTTTGTCACCATAAGACTTGCTTTTAAAGGCCCATAATAATGTTCTGGGCGGTGCCATGAGGCACAGGGTATCCTGTGGTTGCTTCCACCAGCATAAGGACATAGCGCTTGCCGTACAGGTTTGGGGGAGTGTGATAAAGTCAATCTGCCAGGCCTCCCCATTTTTATATTCCAGCCTCCACACCAGAGGGCCTTGACCTCCTTAATTGCAATTAAGTCATGGATACTCTGTGCGATAGTGTCCATGGTTAAGTCCACCCCTCGATCACGAGCCCAGCTATATGTTGCATCTCTTCCTTGATGTCCCAAGGTGTCATGGGCCCACCAAGCCAGAAATATTTCACCCTTATGTTGCCAATCCAAATCCACCTGAGCCACTTCAATCCTAGCAGCCTTATCCACCTGCTGGTTGTTCCAATGTTCTTCAGTGGCTGGACTCTTGGGTACATGAGCATCTATGTGATGGACCTTCACAACCAGGTTCTCTACCTGAGCAGCAATATCTTGCCATGTCACGGCAGCCCAGATGGCTTTATGTCTGCACTGCCAGTTATTCCGCTTCCATTGTTGCAACCACCCCCACAGGGCATTTGCCACCATCCATGAGTCAATATAAAGTATTGGCCGTTTTTCTCATTCGGCAATTTCTATGGCCACCTGGATGGCTTTCACCTCTGCAAAGTGACTCTATTCACCTTCTCCTTCAGCAGTTTTCAGACTTGTTGTACGGGGCTCTATACAGCTGCTTTCCATTTCCAATGCTTTTTGACAAGATGACAGGATCCATCAGTAAACAAGCCATATCGCCTCTCACTTTAGAGTGTCTTCAGCACGTATTATCTCCTTCTCTGGTGACATGCCAAAATCTTTGCCTTCTGGCCCATCCCTGATCACTTCTAAGATTCCTGGACTACTGCGGTTTCCTGAGCTTGTTGTGTGATCAGCGAGACCCACTTACTCTATGTAGCATCTGTTGCATGATGTGTAGAGAAGACCCTCCCTTTGAACATCCAACCTAACACAGGTAACTGGGATGCCAGGAGGAGCTGTGCTTCAGTGCCAATCCCCTCCAAAGCAGCTTGGACACCTTTATAAGGTTCCAGTATCTCCCTTTCAGTTGGAGTATAGTGGGCTTCAGATCCTCTGTATCCCTGACTCCAAAACCCCAGAGGTCAACCTCGAGTCTCCCCTGGTGCTTTCTGCCAGAGGCTCCAGGTAGGGCCATTCTCCCCAGCTGCAGTATAAAGCACATTTTTTACATTTTGCCCTGTTCAGACTGGCCCAAGGGCTACAGCATGAACTATCTCCTGATTGATTTGTTCAAAGGCTTGTCATTGCTGAGAGCCCCATTTGAAATCATTCTTCTTCCAGATCACTTGATAGAGAGGGCTGACAATCAGGCTGTAATTTGGAATGTGCATTCTCCAAAATCCCACACCACCTAAAAAAGCTTGTATTTCTTTCCTGTTAGTTGGTAGAGACATTGCTGTTATCTTATTAATAACATCCATTGTGATCTTATGACATTCAACTTGCCATTTTAATCCTAAAAGCTGGATCTCCTGTGCAAGTTCCTTTACCTTTGTTTTATGGCAAAACCCACTTTCAGAAGGATTTGGATTGTTTTCTTCACTTTCTCAAAAACTTCTGCTGTGTTGCCCAACACAATGATGTCATCAATGTATTGCAGGTGTTTTGGAGCTTCACGCTGTTCCAGTGCAGTCTGGATTAGTCCATGGCAGATGGTAGAGCTGTGTTTCCACCCCTGGGGCAGTTGATTCCAGGTATACTGGACACCCCTCCAAGTGAAAGGGAACTGTGGCCTACACTCTGCTTCCAGAGGGATTGAGAAAAATACATTAGTGATACCAGTTGTGGCACCACTGGGCTGCCTTTGACTCCAGCTCATATTGGAGTTCCAACATGTCTGGCACAGCAGCACTCAGAGGCTGCGTGACTTCATTCAGGCCACGATAGTCTCCTGTCAGCCTCCATTCTCCATTAGACTTTCCCACTGGCTATATGGGGATGTTAAAGGGTGAGCGGGTCCTGCTGATCACTCCTTGGCTCTCCAGTCGATGAATCAGCTTATGGATGGGAATTATGGAGACTCGGTGCGATAGTGCTTCTGGTGCACTGTTGTGGTAGTGATCGACAGCTGTTGTTCTTCGACCTCCAGCCGCCCTGCAACAGAAGGGTCTGTCGAGAGACTGGGCAACATAGACAACTGTTTAATTTCCTCTCTCTCCAGGGCAGCTATACCGAAAGCCCATTGATACCCTTTTGGGTCCTTGAAATATCTATGCCAAGGATTCATNCCAGCCCTTCCATTCTGCCTGGAAAAGTGTCCACTGGAGACCGGAGCAGCAACTTCCCTGGAAAAAAAAAACATTTGTGGTTTTTTTTCCCTGCAATTGGCACACCCATGCATCTAGGATTGAGGTAGGTTTTCCATCCCACTTTATGTCCTCTCTGTAGTCCCATAGGTAAAACCACAGGGTACCCCTTGGTCCTTGGTGTGTGCCTTCTGTATCCTCTCTCTTGAACAGAAGGACTCCTGCTGTCAATTGTTGAGATACGGGCCTGTACAGGTAGAGAGTAGGATAGATCCTCTCTGAATTGCTGGAACTCCTGGCACAGTTTCTCCACAACCGAGGAGAGGGAGAAAGAACTACTGTCTTCATATTCCTGGAGTGGACAAATTGCATCACCCACTGTGCATCATCTTTCCAAACTAATGTTGCCAGTGGGTTGGCATGTATAAATTTCTGCCACATGTGTTGTAGGCATAGGACTTTGTCTGGATCTGTGATTGGAGCTGCTGCAGGGCCTGTTGTCATCTCATTGTCAGATTTAGAGACCTCCTTTTCCTCATGAGGGTACTTAGCAGTGTTAAACAGGGCTTGATAGGCCTGGGCCAGGCCCCAACACCTTGCAGTGACTTGGGTCCTCTCTGGGGTTCTAGGGTGACAGTGCACCTTTTTAAAAGATTTTACTAGTTTACTAGTTTTTGTGGGTTCTGCACTCATTCAGGGGTAAGGTGTAACCACGTTGGAGGTGCCCACTGCCCTGGGTACTTGCCCATACAATCCCACACACCCTGCCACTCTGAACTATCCAGCCTCATTGCAGATCTCTGGGTGATGTTCTTAATTAACTGTCTGACCTTAAATGAGACCTGAACCAAATGCAGCACCATGCTGGCTCCTAGCAAAATATCAAGTTTCAAGGGTAGTTGCTACTGTAATCAGCCTGGAGGAGAAGGAAGGAAGGAAGATGTAGGAAGGTGTCTCCCCCATATGTTGTTCCTCTGAAGAGAAAATGTCAAAGGTGTGATTATTAATCATTCCCAGTAGATGACTCCCAAAGCACAGAGGTGCCTGAAATACTGAAAACATATACCACTGGGTAACTCCCATATACATCTGGTTAACTCCCGCAGTTTATATACTGGGAATGGCGTTCTGTGGTGTGGAATACCCCTTTGCCCAGTTCGGGTCACCTGTCCTGGCTGTGCTCCCTCACAATTTTTTCATTTGTGCACCTCCTCACTGTGGCAGAGCATGAGACAAAAATAGAAAAAACATCCTTCGCTTAGGATAAACACCACTTAGCAGCCACCAAAATATCAGTGTGTTATCAACATTATTCCCATCCTGAATCCAAAACACAGCACTGTAGCAGCTACTGGGAAGAAATTAACTCTATCCCAGCTGAAACCAGGATATTGGTGTATGTACATATGTGCTTGTTGCTGTGCAGTAAACAAGAATTCCAAACCTTGGAAACTCTTTTCAGATCATCAAGAATACTTTGGAAGTTTTGTTTGGTTGTTTTGACCACCCTTTCAGTGACGTTCTTCCTCATGTCCAACCCAAACCTCCCTTAGCACAGCTTGAGGCCATTTCCTCTTGTCCTGTCTCTGGTTGTCTGGGAGAAGAAGCAAATCCCTAGGTTGCTACAACCTCCTTTCAGGGA